>QRDG01001789.1:0-265975 GCA_012064385.1 Puccinellia tenuiflora | reverse complement strand
GCATAGAAAACAAAATTTTTCCTACGAAACAAGCGGAAGAAACCCCAAGGATCTAGATCTATTAGATGAAGGTAGCGAAGATGAGATCCAATCTCTTACCCTTGAAGATCAAGAAACGCGTTTTGTCGGTGCAGGGGTTGGTCTGTCGATCCCCGCAACTAGACTCATCTAGTCGCGAGGAGATGTATTTCCTCGATGATCCAATCCGATGAAGTGCCACAAGGGGTAGCACCTCCGCGGCATCCACACGTATGGCTCGATGTAGACGTCCACTCCTTGATCCCGCAAGCGAGGAGGACATGGCTAGATAGATCTCGGCACCACGACGGTTGTGGTGGCGTTGATGGTGTAGTCTCCATGAGCAGGGCTTCGCCAAACCAAGCAAGACGAGAGGGAGAGGAGGGCATGGTGCAGCAGCCCTACGGCTAGGGGTGGTGCAGCAACTTTGGTGGAGGAGATGGCGGCAGCCCTACGGGGAGGGGTGGCGCCAAGGGGAGGTGGTGCGGCAGGGGAGGGGTGCGGCGGCTAGGGCAGGAGGGAGCTCCAGGGGTGCGGCAGCCCTGCCCCAGCCCCTCCTTATATAGGTGGCCAGGGGGGCTGCGCCCCTTGCCCTCTTAGGGCCGGCGGCTGGGGAGGCTTGGTCCCCAAGCCAGCCCCCTAGGGTTTTGGCCGCCCCCCACGTGGGCCTTTCAGCCCGCATGGGCCCCTTTGGGGCAGGTGGTGCGGCTGGCCCTTTAGGCCAGTCCACCACCCCTTCATGCCACATGGGCCCCATACTCCTATGGGCCCCACTTCTATACTCCTCTAGAACCTTCTAGAATATTCCGGTACTCTGCCGGAAAATTCCTGGAACTTTTCCGATACCTCCGGAAACCACTTTCCATATATGAATCTTATTCTCCGGACTCTTCCGGAACTCCTCGTGATGTCAGGGATCCCATCCGAAACTCCGAATCACCATTCGTTCATACCATCAATTATCTCATCGCTAACCCTAGCTACATCGGAGCGTTAAGTGTGTGACCCTACGGGTTCGAGAACATGCAGACATGATCATATCAATAATCAATAGCGGGACCGGGATGCCCATATTGACTCCTACATATTCAACGAAGTTCCTTATCGATTGAACCACGATGCCGGAGATTCTTAATCTCGTATACGATTCCCTTTGTCTCACCGATATTTAATTTGCCCGAGATTTGATCGTTGATATCTCCATATCTAGTTTCATCTCGTTACCTGGCAAATTCTCTTTACTCGTCCATAATATAGGATCTCCGTGATTAACACTTAATCACATGGTTGCAACCTTTCTTGATGCTATATTACCGAGAGGGCCCATAGATATCTTTTCCGTCACAAGGAAGGACAAATCCCACTCTTCATTCATGTCACCCAACAAATACCATCGGAGATACCTGAAAGCCACCTTTATAATCACCCAGTTACGAAGTGACGTTTGATGTCCACAAAGTATTCCTCCGGTAAACGGGAGTGACATAATCTCATGGTCTAAGGAAACTATACTTGGCATACTAAAAGTGTTGGCAATGAAACTTGTGTGACATGATCAATTGCAACTCTTTATTATCGGGTCTTGTCCATCACATCATTACTCCTAATGATATGACTCCGTTATCAAGTGACTATAACAAGTCCATGGTTAGGAAACTCTAACCATCTCTTGACTAACGAACCAGTCTAGTAGAGGCTTACTAGGGACACCTGGTTGTTTATATTCCACACATGTATTATGTTTCCAATTAATACAATTATAGCATGGAGAATAAACTATTATCACAAACATGAATATGCTAATAAACCATTTTATTATTGCCTCTAGGGCATATTACCAACAGTCTCCCACTTGCACTAGAGTCAATAATCTAGTTTACATTTTCTCGATCCAACACTCATGGTGTCTCAGTGCTGATCATGTTTGCTCGTGGAAGAGGTTCTGTCCGTGTTCTGTACTATACAGTTCTTTATGTTCTTTGCAAAATGTTAATATCACCTAATTTGACATTACTTTATCATCTCATGATAAACCTATTATCATCACATGATAATTCTCATCATCACATGATGAATATAATATATTTGGTTAGAGAGTGAGATTTTCGTTTCCCTTTTATGCCTACATGACGTATGATCAGTCAAGAGTACTTTCACATAGCATGTGCACCCGGAACTCACTCAGTCTTGAAATAAAAATTTCTCAAACCAAAATATTATATCTTTTAATCCTTGAATTAATCATATACTCTTATATGTTGTAGACTCACAAATCAACAGTGCAGTCAAGTCACTTCAATATTTTCGATCATGCTTTCGCTGCGCTTCTGCTATCATTAGATCCCCAATCTAGTTCGGTTTTATGACTTCAACCAAGTCTACCAATCTCTAGATTCCTTTATCTTTATCTCATCTTCATGTTAAAATGACTCCTCATTCTAACACGTTCTTCTAACCAAGAACTTGGGTCACATATCGTCAAATACAAACACATGGTTCTTATATGTTTTAGACCTATGAACAATTCATAGCGAATTCTAACATATCCTCCAACCATCATTTTTGTACTGAGTTATAAACTCAATGTTTCACCTATTTTTCACAAGCAAAATGAACCTTTCTTCACTTGTTCTATTTTGAACTCCTTCAAAATCTTACTCAGGTTAAACATCCTGACATAATGCTTTATCAAACATACCTATCCTCCATAGATACATCCATCTCCATGGATATTTGACGTTAAATTTCTAACTTCACAAGTTATACGTTGGTTCCTGACTTATTTACAACATTTATGAAATCTCCATTTCACACAAACAAGATGTTGTAAACTCCCACTCAAATATACACCATACAGATATTAAATTGTGAAACCACTTTGGCTCCCACTCAGAAATATGTTATGTCTATATTTGACCATGATTAACTAGCTCCCACTCAAACATATGTCACCACATATTTTGATCATGGAAAATAGTTTCTGCTCTAACTTAATATATGTCGCCACATATCTTAATTAGATCACACTCGTGTATTTTCTCGATATTTTGGACACCTCCAAAATTCTTAATTAACTATTAATATCGAGAACTCTTTATACGAAACGCTAGTACTTTACTAGCTTTAAGTTTTATTTATTCCCTGCAAAACCCCTTTTGAGGAATAAATATGTGAAACATCACTTTCACAAAATCAAGCAACAATTACTTTGTGATTTAAACTTAACATAGGATGACTCTTAGTCACTTTCGTATTTAAGGTTTCTATTTCTTCTTTGTAGTTTCGTAGGTATGTCTTGTTTCTGAAACATGACAAGTAAATCATGAATATTATTTTGTAACCTGACAAAATATTATATTCTTGAATCCTACTTTTCTTTAGACAAGCTAAACCGAAATTCAATGATCACCATCATTAATTCCTTTATGTGTCAAGTTTTAACCAACATAGCACTTTACATATGTGCCACTTGATACATAAACAAGCAAGGTTTTAGCTTTTCCATTTATTCCATCAATTCTTTTATCAATGAAACCTTTTCACGATAAACCACTAAAATACTTAGCACAACCAACAAATTGGTTTGCCCCTTTTAGTCTCTCATTGTGGAATCTCTATTCATAGTCACACATATGAATATACTACAAACTTTATTTGCAATAGTTTCTAATTATCCCATAATTATTGAAACCACTGTTTCACATAACTCATATGCGAAATGCAAATCATTAAATAGATCCTTATTTCTAAACAGAGTGTTTATCAAATAAATCTAAATGCTATTATTAAACCCCCGAAATAAAAACCCTTCTTTCAGACCACACAATATCAAATAGTGTGTGATTACAATATCTTAGGACATATCAAACGCCTTTGAAATATTCTAAACATTGTAATTTGTGATAACACTTCTCACAAGTCCACATACCAACATATAACTCAAATATTTTGTCTCTTTTGATCAAATCATAAAGACTCAATTTTCTTGTTAACTTAATATCCTAAACTCCAGAAATTTATTTGCTCTCATCAAATATCATACCTATTTAATCATTTCATTTATGATGGAGTTCACAAAATAATGACATCTAACATTTGCTGAAAATACAACCAACACTTGTGTTTATTTCCGGCAACTCCTGTCACTCTTCCAAAAAGTGGCATTTTAGTCATACTCCTTCAATAAGGCGCATTGATAAAACATCAAAATGTTTATTCAATCTTTAGCACGACTAAAACAATTGTCATTATTAAGTTTTGGATATTTTAGTATGTCACATATTTTATAAATGTTCAACCAATTTATCGTCTAGATTATAATAAGAATAATACACTTATAATCGAAAACTTGTGATTTCCAAAAAAGGATTACTCATGAAAATATAACAACCATTGTCTTTAACATGAATAACTGTCTCACGTAAGCAAGACACACTAATCAAAATCACACTTAGTTCGATTACAAAACTTATTCAAATCCTCTAATCCAAACGATAAATGTAGAGACAGATCGTTGCCAGCATCAACTCCTTGATTGCCACCATTCTGCAACGTCTTCCCATATCCTTCATGCAAATCTCAAGCAGCAGGTTCTGTTTTCATAAAACAGAATGAGTATAAAATACTTATTGAAACCACCACAATTGCAATTTGGACTTAAACACTTATAACTTGTATATCACTATATACTTTCTGCATTGTCAACTTCTCTTGCTATGGGTTCCACTTTGACATGACGCAGCCAAGACACAAACTCACAGAAAGTGATCAAATCCTTTCCCATGACATAGTCTCCGACATAATTCTTGAAGCTGGGGAGAAGCTAGCGTATCACCCCATCTATCGTGAAACTGTCATTCATCTCGTGGTTCCAAACAAGCACTAGACGATGATGTATCTCATGCATTATCCTCAGGTGTTGTTCCAAGCAAGTGTTCTCTTCCATCTTGAGTGAAAGAAAACCGTTCAGACATTCAAACCTTACAATTCTAATTTGTGCTGAAAAACTATTTTTCAGCTCACCAACAATCTCCATTGTAGTCAAGTTCTTGAATTGTCTACTTAGGTCAGAATTCATGAAGGTGCACATC
Source organism: Puccinellia tenuiflora (assembly GCA_012064385.1). Classification (NCBI taxonomy): domain Eukaryota; kingdom Viridiplantae; phylum Streptophyta; class Magnoliopsida; order Poales; family Poaceae; genus Puccinellia; species Puccinellia tenuiflora. The sequence goes on along the minus strand of QRDG01001789.1, from coordinate 260,867 downwards.
ATCCACTTGACTTTCAAGTAGGTGGTTCAAAACCACTCCATGTACTCTTCATAGCTCGTAGAAATATTCGGGTTTATCTCCTATTGGTTCTTCTAGCACGTTGAGCAAGTCATTGGTGTGTAGGACTTTCACGAAACAGGTACCACTCATTTAAAGTTTGACCCATCTAGACGCGGTTTTTCAGCAACGAACAGACTACCGTAGTCGACCATGATCTACAAGGATTTTTGCAAAGACATCTTGGGACTTTTGTTTATGATAATTTTAGTTCATCTTAATGAACTCCCACTAAACTCAACATCTCTCTGGTTGTTTAGTGATACACGATCCAAATCCACTACACCACAACCGATCATCACGTGAGATGATGTAGCTTCAATGGTGAACATCACCATGTTGATCATATCATCCATATGACTCGTGTTTAACCTTTTGGTTCTTGTGTTCCGAGGCCATGTCTGTACATGCTAGGCTCGTCAAGTAAACCGTAGTATTTTCGCATGTGTAAACTGGCTTACACCCGTTGTATGTGAACGTAGAATCTATCACACCCGATCATCACGTGGTGCTTCGAAACGAAGAACTTTGGCAACGGTGCATACTAGGGAAGAACACATCTTGATATTAACGTGAGAGATCACCTTATCATGCTACCGTCGCGATCACATCTAAGCATAACAATAAGGTGCATAAAAGGATTAACATCACATGCAATTCATAATTGTGATATGATATGGCCTTTCTTCTTGTGCTTTTGATCTCCATCTCCAAAGCACCGGCATGATCTCCATCACCGGCATGATCTCCATCATTGTGGCGCCATCACCATGGTTGTCCACCAACTATTGCAACTACAACTAATGCTACTCTTAGCAATAAAGTAAAGCAATTACATGGTGATTCAATGACACGCAGGTCACATAAAATAAAAGACAACCATATGGCTCCTGCCGGTTGCCGTACTCATCGACATGCAAGTCGTGAAAGATTACAAACATGATCATTGCATACATTATCACAAATCACACATTGGCCATACCACATCACATGACCCCCTCTGCAAAAACAAGTTAGATGTCCTCTACTTTGTTTATGCAATTTTTACGTAGCTTGGGTCAACGAGATAGAACCGTTCTAATCTACGCAAAACCACAACGATGATATAGTAGTTGCTTATTTACTCATCCTTTTGAAAGGCCTTCCATTGAAAATTGCATCTTTACTAAAGCAAGAGAAACAGACACCCGCCAGCCACTTATGCAAAACAAGTTGCATGTCAGTCGTGGAACCGGTCTCTCGTGCGTGGACGAGTAAGGTTGGTCCGGGCCTCTTCAATCTCACAATACCGCAAAGACGCAAAGTGCACGCGAGAAGGTAGCAACATAAAATATCAACGCCCACAACACTTGTGTCCTAATCGCACCAACATCTACGAATAGATCTAGGCTCTGATACCACTGAAGGGGTCGTTGCATAGAAAACAAAATTTTTCCTATGAAACAAGCGGACGAAACCCCAAGGATCTAGATCTATTAGACGAAGGTAGCGAAGATGAGATCCAATCTCTTACCCTTGAAGATCAACAAACGCGTTTTGTCGGTGCAGGGGTTGGTCTGTCGATCCCCGCAACTAGACTCATCTAGTCGCGAGGAGATGTATTTCCTCGAAGATCCAATCCGATGAAGTGCCACAAGGGGTAGCACCTCCGCGGCATCCACACGTATGGCTCGATGTAGACGTCCACTCCTTGATCCCGCAAGCGAGGAGGACGTGGCTAGATAGATCTCGGCACCACGACGGTTGTGGTGGCGTTGATGGTGTAGTCTCCATGAGCAGGGCTTCGCCAAGCCAAGCAAGAGGAGAGGGAGAGGAGGGCATGGTGCATCAGCCCTACGGCTAGGCGTGGTGCAGCAACTTTGGTGGAGGAGATGGCGGTAGCCCTACGGGGAGGGGTGGCGCCAAGGGGAGGTGGTGCGGTAGGGGAGGGGTGCGGCGGCTAGGGCAGGAGGGAGCTCCAGGGGTGCGGCAGCCCTCCCCCAGCCCCTCCTTATATAGGTGGCCAGGGGGACTGCGCCCCTTGCCCTCTTAGGGCCGGCGGCTGGGGAGGCTTGGTCCCCAAGCCAGCCCCCTAGGGTTTTGGCCGCCTCCCACTTGGGCCTTTCAGCCCGCATGGGCCCCTTTGGGGCAGGTGGTGCGGCTGGCCCTTTAGGCCAGTCCACCACCCCTTCATGCCACGTGGGCCCCATACTCCTATGGGCCCCACTTCTAGACTCCTCTAGAACCTTCTAGAATATTCCGGTACTCTGCCGGAAAATTCCCGGAACTTTTCCGATACCTCCGGAAACCACTTTCCATATATGAATCTTATTCTCCGGACTCTTCCGGAACTCCTCGTGATGTCAGGGATCCCATCCGAGACTCCGAATCACCATTCGTTCATACCATCAATTATCTCATCGCTAACCCTAGCTACATCGGAGCGTTAAGTGTGTGACCCTACGGGTTCGAGAACATGCAGACATGATCATATCAATAATCAATAGCGGGACCGGGATGCCCATATTGACTCCTACATATTCAACGAAGTTCTTTATCGATTGAACCACGATGCCGGAGATTCTTAATCTCGTATATGATTCCCTTTGTCTCACCGATATTTAATTTGCCCGAGATTTGATCGTTGATATCTCCATATCTAGTTTCATCTCGTTACCTGACAAATTCTCTTTACTCGTCCATAATATAGGATCTCCGTGATTAACACTTAATCACATGGTTGCAACCTTTCTTGATGCTATATTACCGAGAGGGCCCAGAGATATCTTTTCTGTCACAAGGAAGGACAAATCCCACTCCTGATTCATGTCACCCAACAAATACCATCGGAGATACCTGAAAGCCACCTTTATAATCACCCAGTTACGAAGTGACGTTTGATGTCCACAAAGTATTCCTCCGGTAAACGGGAGTGACATAATCTCATGGTCTAAGGAAACTATACTTGGCATACTAAAAGTGTTGGCAATGAAACTTGTGTGACACGATCAATTGCAAATCTTTATTATCGGGTCTTGTCCATCACATCATTACTCCTAATGATATGACTCCGTTATCAAGTGACTATAACAAGTCCATGGTTAGGAAACTCTAACCATCTCTTGACTAACGAACTAGTCTAGTAGAGGCTTACTAGGGACACCTGGTTGTTTATATTCCACACATGTATTATGTTTCCAATTAATACAATTATAGCATGGAGAATAAACTATTATCATAAACATGAATATGCTAATAAACCATTTTATTATTGCCTCTAGGGCATATTACCAACAGCTCGGCGTCCGAACTATCAAGCACGTGGTCGTCGTGGGACCGACATCATCGGACTCGCATTCTAGATGAACGGCCTCGGCGCCGGTGGACCAGTTCACGGGCCGCCCGATCTGGTCTTTTTTGTTGCCGGCTCTCTGCTTGGAGGACAACGGATCTGGCTGTCTGCCTCTCTCTCTCTCTAGGCACCCCTGGACGCGAGACTCTCTAGGTTTCTCAATCTCTCTCTGTGCAGTCACGCTGGACGTGAGGGTGGAGCCTCACCGGATGAACAGAACGTGGATGGAACTGACGGGAGGTGGATCCCTGCTCACCGACCCCAACCCCATCCAGATCATCGTCGATGCCGTCATTAACTAGTACTAGCCTATCGATTCCTTTCTCTCCCCCTTGAGATAGATAGTATTTGATGCTGCCAGTTGAATGGATGAGATTGGTAGTAGGATTGTATCTTTCTTTAGGCAATGTGGTGAGATTATTGCACTGTTTGCTTGTTGTTGTACCATGGCACCTATTGTTAGTAGTATTGTTGATCCCGGCCATGAGCTTTAATGGTGTAGTAGAACATCATTAGGTTAATTTGTAGCAGTGAGGTCACTGGGTTTTTTCTATGCCACGATACCATTATGATTGGAATGGTAGCCACTTAACATGTAAGAATGTAATGATTAAATAAATGACATGTTCCTTGTTAGTTTTGTCGGTTAAATAAATAAATATATGGCATTCCTTCTATGTATAACTTTTCCATGTTATATGTATTGTTCAATTCCTTTCCAGTAATTGGTTAGGACTTCTCCATTTTTCATGAGTCCACTAGTTTTTTGATAATTTGCTTAGAAATGGTTTTAAAATGTTACTGGCAGATCCCATGTCAAATCTGTTTGCTAGATTACAGTTTGGAGCATTAGCAGAAAAAGATAAGTGACAGAATGAATAAGTAACTTAAATTTGCAGTTACTTTGGTTATCAAATTCTAGATTTATATTGCTCAGTTAATGTAATTCTGACATGTTCTTATTGAATGTAGCTATCATGATCGAAGTATTAAGGCACATGGTCAGCAAAATGGCTTTCACAAGGTATTACCCTAGTGTTGGCACTTGTTACTTTCTCTTTTATAAGGTATTTGCTGCCTGCTGTTCACTTGTTACCTACTGTAAATTGGTGGATCTGTTAAATCAGATGATCTACTTTTTAAGCTTTGTCGATCTGTAGCTTAGATGATATGCATGTTCGTCAACTATATATTTCATAATGTAGTTGATTTGTTCTGTGTTTTTTTTTGGTGTTTGATGTTTAGTAGCCTGAGAGTGCGAGATGGCACAATGATGCATTTGAATTACATAAATATTGCCTTATACATGTTCAAAAGTAACAGACGATTATCTATCTGGTTAAATCTGCGTATGTACTATCATTTCTGTGTATATATCCGCATGGTCGGTTGTTTGAATAAGTGATATCCTGATTTTGTTAGTTGTGTATGTCATTCCTGCATTTATCTGATGTACCTGTGATAACCCCCAAGAGCAGGTGATCACTGTAGCACCCTTCAATGTGGAAGAAGGGTATCGATCCGCAGGAGCAAGAATGTAACATCCCAAATTTTGGAATGTTTTAAAAATCACAAAAATTTAAAACTTTTGTGAAAAAATAAATAAAGTCTCCAAAAATCAAGAAAAGCTTTTATAGAAGATTGTTTTGACATCTTCAAAGTTGTATTCTTTAAATTAAATATTCCTTTATCTTCAAATCTCAATTTTAAAGTCTTGGAAATAAAACATTTAAATGGGGTTTTAAAATAGTATTTCCCCCTTTGGTTTATGGTTTTAAAATAAATAATATGGGGATATTCTAAACCTTATTTCATTTGTGGAAATAATTTAAATACTCGTCCAACTTTGTTTTATAAAAATGTTTTATCTTAAATTATTTTAATATGAAAATGAGTTATCATTTTGAATGATATTACTCATATTATCCTCTGGTTTTTAATTAAATATTTTGGGATATTTATAAACCCTAATTTGAAAAATCACCAAATAGCCATATAAGGCAAATTTGACCAAAAGGGTACTTTGGTAATTTTGTTTTGACCAAAAATAGTTCCTAAATGTTTATTTTGAATATTTGGAATTTTAAAAAAAAATTACAAATTTATTTGACTTGATTTGGAGGCCTAATTTAAAAGTTATTAGAGAAAACAGAAAATAAAGAAAAAGAAAAAAATGATGACGCAGGATGACGTCATCATCATCAAGCTCGGGTCGTAACGTACGTACGTTACGGTTCATTGGCCATCTCCTCCCGCTTTGATTCTGGAAAATTTACTGAACCAATTGAGACGCCGTTTGTTCCTATGCGAAGCCCTCGGCCTCCTCTTCATTTCCCCTCTCCTACCCCTCCGAATCGTGATCCCAGTCCGCCCAATTTCCTCGCCGGAGCTCCGCCTGCCGCCGCCGTGTCGAGGTTGTTTCCGGCGACTACGGACGACCCCGCGCCGCCCCTTCTTCACCATCTTCTCCTCGTGGCATCACGCATCTCCCTGACATCTTGTTTGATTTTTTTCGCAGCCGGGGCGACGCGTGCGTCCTCAACCCGGGCTCGCCGGCGACCCCGAGACTCCCGCCGCTTGATGCCGTCGAGCCAAGTCACTGGAGACGTCGTCGAGGACACCCTCCACTTCGCCGCGTCGCGCCGCGCCCATACTAGCCCTCGGCGCAACCGGGGAACCCTTGTAGCGCCGTCACCGTCAACCACCCGTGGCTGCGCCGCTGTCATCCACGCCTCCGGTGACCAACCGCCGTCACCGAGGTAAACCCTAGCACCAGAGCCGTCCGATCTATCTTCAACGGCCCCGATCAGATCGAACCGAGCCGAGCCGAGCCCGAGCCAGAGCCGAAGCCGAGCCCAGCCGATCCAGCCTTTTTGGAATTTTATTCCCGAATTGATTTAAATGGCAGTTTTACAGAAAAGTCCCTGCAACTTCAAACCTTCATATCTTTTAAACCATTTGTCCAAATTTAGCAAATTTTATCTTTTTGAAAAGCTCTGGACTTGTAGAATCTTTTGGCACTGTTAGTTTTCAGTGTAACAAATTTAAATTTATTCAAATTTCAAATGAGTCATTTGAGTAAATTTGACATAGTTTTAAATCTATAAGTCCAAATTTTGCAAATAAAATATTTCTGGAAACCTTGGAACATGCATGACATGATCCCACTGTTATAAATAATTTTTGATAGTTTTAAAAAGATTTCTTAATCAGAGACTCAAACTGGAGTATTTCTGGTATAGTTTAATTTCTATAAATCCTTTTTAATTGTTTTCTTTTAGAAAACTTCTTAAAATACTTGTCCCTGTCCAGAGAGATCAAGACCAATCCCAACAACCTGGAAACAACCCTTCAACCTATTCAAATTTGGAATATCCAAATTTGATTTCAGACCAACCCCTGACCCAAATGGCAAACCCCAAACCTAATGCATTGATTCTTTTTGCATATGGGATCATGTATTGAAGCTTGGACCACCAACCTAGTTTTGTTTGTTTATATCCATGTTTGTTGTTATGTTTGTTTCTTTTGATTGTTGTATTGTCGCTTATTGCCATATGTTTGTATTGTATAGATTGAACGGAGAGCTATGAGCTACGTTGAAAAAGAGTGTGTGAGCAACGACAAGTTCCAAAAGGCAAGTGCATACACCCTTTCATGAAAGACCTACTATTTTATTATATTTGCATGATAGACTATTTTAGTAGTATGCATGATAGGTGTACTACTATATTGCTATGTAGACCTGTTTAGTATACCACCTTTTCCTATTGGTCTAGGAACCCATTAACTTGGTAGATTTTAGAATTGCTATGCTGAAATGTTTTATTGTAGTAAGAAAGGATAAAAAATTCTACTAAGTTAATTAACTACCTGGGTGGCAATTGGTTTTGCTCTATTGGTGGTCAAAGTTGAGTGGCTGCTCAGGGCCATTTCCATGGTTATACCTGAGTACGTGCACTTGTGAACGGCCACCCAGGAACAAAGAGATTTAAGTCGCTCCAAGTTTAGATTGCTTCCAGTGCAGCCACTTGGTATTATGGCTCTGCCTTGACTAAGTAAGTTATAGGCCCCGATTTCGGCAGTTCTCAGCGGATGTTATCTTGTATGGGTCTGCCCAGAGGAACCGGGGAACATTTCCCAAAGGTCTCGTCTTCATCTTCACCTTTCCTTTTCACTTCAAGAAGGTCAAGGACAGAATGGGTTGATGAAGTCTTGTGGTGAAAGTGCACAACCTCTCGAGAGTGTAAAACTATGATCATAGCCGTGTCCCCGGTTACGGACAATTCTGAGCAGCTGGACAAGGATGTCGATGGAAAATCTCCTCATTCCAATTTCATAAATAAAATTTGATGGGTGAACAAGAGTAGAAGAGACACTGGTTTTCATGCCGGTTCGTCTTATAGAAAGTTGAGAAATGAAAAATCTTTATGAAAGGTAGGACAAAATTGGCTTTATGCAATAGCCTACAACTCCACCAGCCAGATATGCATGTAGTTTTAGTCTTGCCATTTTATATTCCACCAAAGTATCACTTGTCGGCCTGTCACAAGGTATTGACCCAAATTCCCTGGGCTGCAACGTTAATGTTGTAGGTTATTACGATGTCGCGTGAGGACGTCTACCTTTCGAGCTTGCAACCAACATGTATGCCAGTGGCACATGAAGATGATGAAGCTCTCTGTGCTACTTATGTTTCCGCTGCCAAACTTTGCATTCAAGCTAGCCTTTGGCTATGCAATTTGTAAAGAATATTTTATTTATGGATCTCGCGATGTAATAATTATTTGACATTGATGCATGGTATTACATCTATTTGTGAATTGCTATCCATACTCGATCCAGGGAATAGCATATTTCACGATGTGTTCTTGCTTTTCTAAGCAAGGGCGCTACAGATGGTATCAGAGCGTAATGTTGCCTGTAGGCTCGAAAACCTTAGGTTTGGATTAGAAATAAGAATGACCATAGGAACAAAAGTTATTTTCTCCTTGTCTAAATCCTTCCTAATATCTTCTTGTAACCTTCTCAACTAATTGCTTTCTAAGTTATCTTATCTTATTTATAGATGACCATAACTCAGAAATGTTTCCGAAGACGTTGAAGATCAACATGACAATTATGAGAAGCCATCAAGCGCCTTGATCGAAGACTTCAAATCTTGACTTCACAACATCTAGAAGTACCTCGACGAACTCAAAGAAATAGAAGAGAATCTTGAAGCATTGAAGGAAGAGATAGACTAGACCACCATTTTACCCGAATAACGTTATCGTAATATTGTATTGACTTACCAAATTGTGGTATGGCAGTACTGTCATGTTTATTTTGAAAAACCTTTATTGTGTTTGTTTGTTATCCAAACTATAATTTCAAAATTTAAGTAGGAGAAGTTGTTTTTATCTCTATTAGTGGTTTTATTGTTGCTTGATGCCTGTTAGATGTTTGTAAGATGATTTTCCTTGATCTGCTTGTTTGGGTAGGAGTACTCTCTCTTAGTGTCCCTCTATCTCTACTCATCCATACTAAACTAATCAGATGTCCCAGCCAAATTCCAACAACCTGGTGATACCTACACTACAACAGTTATTAGATGCACAGAAGAAGTTGAATCAGCTCATGACCCAAAACCAAGAAGATAACAAGAACATTCCAGCACCACCTCCATCTCAAGTGGATATGTTGATCAGATTCTTAAAGCTTCGACCTGAAAAGTTTTCAAGAACTGCAGAACCTATTTTGGCCGACGATTGGCTACAATCAGTGAATAAGGATTTGGTGACCATCGGATGCATAGATGTTGAGAAGGTTAGATTCGCGGCACACCTACTAGAAGGACCTGCAGCAGACTGGTGGGACAGCTACCAGATCACTTACCCCATGGAAGAGATGACATGGGATTTATTTCAAAAAGGATTCCGTGCTGCACATGTTTCATCAGGAGTGATGAAGCTGAAGAGGGAAGAATTTCTCGATCTTCGACAAGACGACCGAAACATAATAGAATACATGAATGAGTTCAATAAACTGGCGCGCTACGCACCGGATGATGTTGATACAGATACAAAGAGGAAGAAAGGTTTCTAAATGGTCTGAATGACAAACTATCCATTCTATTGACAGTTGCCTATACTCCTGACTACCAGTCACTGGTTGACCAAGCCATACTCTTGGAGAACATACTGAAGCAAGTTGCAACCAAGAAGCGAAATCTTGAATTGGAAAAGCATCACTCAGAACCACAGCATGAATGGTGCACTTCCCAGGATGAACATGTTCAGTTTGAGTTCAACCATCATGAAGACAATAACCACCATTGTCACGATATTGATGAACACGGCCTTCAGGGAGTAAATGACCATCAAATCAACCATGACCACCATATCCCCGTCCATACTGAAGAGGTTTATGACCTTGGAGATGAGTACATTTTGGGAGAAAACAGTAGTCAGAATTCCGACCCCAAATCAAATAAGAAGGACTTCAGTCAGGAGGAGTGTTTCAAATGCAAAAATCAAGGACACTATTCCCATGATTGTCCAAAAAGGAAGATTAGTATTGGGACCAAGCCAACTCAATTCCGAAAGGGACATGTGTTTTCTACAAACATGGAGAGAGTTCTGAAGAGACCAAACCCAGTTATTGAAGAATTGTTGATCAACTCATGTTCTGTAGTAGTACTTTTCGATGTTGAGGCTACACATTCATTCATATCAAAAGACTTTGTGAGTAAAAATAAGATATCCTATCAAGGGATTAGAAGACCCATCAGAGTGAGCTCTATAGAAAGGAAGAGGCCAGCAAACGCGGTATGCCAAAACATGACCTTGGAAATTGAGACACATGAGTTTCCAAGCGAATTGTTCGTGCTAGACCTACAAGGCTTGGATATAATCATAGGCAAGGACTGGATGTCCAGGTATGAAGGTCAGATAGATCATGCTAGTAAAGCTGTCACACTCACCACACCAGAAAAGAAGCGGATCAGATATCAGTTTAAATCGAGAAGCCAAGAAACCAACTGAGTTTTCATGAGGAGTCTAGCCAGGAAGAAGGACCAGGGTAAATGGAAATGTTCTGAGGATGTAATAAATGTCACTAGTTATATGTAAGTGGAAGAATAAGTATTATGATGTAAGGGTGATGTAATGTCGAAGTAATAACCATATTATGTGAGGATGAATGAAACTAGTACCGACTATCTTATACCAAAACTTAAACGAAACAATAGCCATTGTTGTGAAGCATGTTTGTCATAATCGGGGATGAAGACATGACACTGAAGTGGACAAGCAAAGACGACATGGAAAGCGTGTTTCCCCAAGGAGAAGGATAGCAGAAAAGTGTAGTGTGAGCTAACCTGTGTAGGAGTTTTCGTAACCCCATAGTTTGAAGGAGCGATAGTTTAGTTCAGGTTGTCTTGCAGATGAGAAACTTTCTGTTAGACAAGTGAGGATGCCCAAGAGATAGACTACGTGATTCACCTATCTACATATTGAGGAAATGATACGGGTGCAGGATGGACTGATCACCATTCCTACTACTCATGTTATTCCCCTCACTATTTGGATTGGTAAATCTGAGTGACATACCTATAAGAGAGACGACGTTGATAAGCCTGAACCGTAGGAGGATAATATATTATAACCCTATGTGAGGCAAAAGTTGCCGAAACGTAAGATATTCGGTGAGGATAAACCACAACTCTCGTGAAGAAGAAGAGATCCAACAATGAAAGTTTTGACCTACCATGAGAGTTTCGTTAGAAATGACGCTTTGTTTGCAGTGAAGGATGCCAACCTAGAGAAGAAATATTTCCGGAGACATCACATGGATGAGGATGTAATATGTCAAGCCATATTAAAGAGAATGGTATCCGAAGTTATCTAAAGAGACACCCACCTATTGGAGATGGAGCACTTCATGAGTGTAAGATATAGTTGACTCCAGTGAGACCTAAAGACTAACCTGAGGGACCCTAGACCGAAGGAAAGAGTTCAAGACTGCCTACAAAGTTTCTTTTAAGGGTGGTAGCCCACCTAGTTGCCTAAAACCCGGATAACCGAACCCATCTTTCTTTCTAGCCTCTCCGAATCTCGGGGACGAGATTCCTTTTAAGGGTTGTAGGTTTGTAACATCCCAAATTTTGGAATGTTTTAAAAATCACAAAAATTTAAAACTTTTGTGAAAAATTAAATAAAGTCTCCAAAAATCAAGAAAAGCTTTTATAGAAGATTGTTTTGACATCTTCAAAGTTGTATTCTTTAAATTAAATATTCCTTTATCTTCAAATCTCAATTTTAAAGTCTTGGAAATAAAACATTTAAATGGGGTTTTAAAATAGTATTTCCCCCTTTGGTTTATGGTTTTAAAATAAATAATATGGGGATATTCTAAACCCTATTTCATTTGTGGAAATAATTTAAATACTCTTCCAACTTTGTTTTATAAAAATGTTTTATCTTAAATTATTTTAATATGAAAATGAGTTATCATTTTGAATGATATTACTCATATTATCCTCTGGTTTTTAATTAAATATTTGGGATATTTATAAACCCTAATTTGAAAAATCACCAAATAGCCATATAAGGCAAATTTGACCAAAAGGGTACTTTGGTAATTTTGTTTTGACCAAAAATAGTTCCTAAATGTTTATTTTGAATATTTGGAATTTTAAAAAAAATTTACAAATTTATTTGACTTGATTTGGAGGCCTAATTTAAAAGTTATTAGAGAAACAGAAAATAAAGAAAAAGAAAAAAATGATGACGCAGGATGATGTCATCATCATCAAGCTCGGGTCGTAACGTACGTACGTTACGGTTCATTGGCCATCTCCTCCCGCTTTGATTCTGGAAAATTTACTGAACCAATTGAGACGCCGTTTGTTCCTATGCGAAGCCCTCGGCCTCCTCTTCATTTCCCCTCTCCTACCCCTCCGAATCGTGATCCCAGTCCGCCCAATTTCCTCGCCGGAGCTCCGCCTGCCGCCGCCGTGTCGAGGTTGTTTCCGGCGACTACGGACGACCCCGCGCCGCCCCTTCTTCATCATCTTCTCCTCGTGGCATCACGCATCTCCCTGACATCTTGTTTGATTTTTTTTCGCAGCCGGGGCGACGCGTGCGTCCTCAACCCGGGCTCGCCGGCGACCCCGAGACTCCCGCCGCTTGATGCCGTCGAGCCAAGTCACTGGAGACGTCGTCGAGGACACCCTCCACTTCGCCACGTCGCGCCGCGCCCATACTAGCCCTCGGCGCAACCGGGGAACCCTTGTAGCGCCGTCACCGTCAACCACCCGTGGCTGCGCCGCTGTCATCCACGCCTCCGGTGACCAACTGCCGTCACCGTGGTAAACCCTAGCACCAGAGCCATCCGATCTATCTTCAACGGCCCCGATCAGATCGAGCCGAGCCGAGCCGAGCCCGAGCCAGAGCCGAAGCCGAAGCCGAGCCCAGCCGAGCCAGCCTTTTTGGAATTTTATTCCCGAATTGATTTAAATGGCAGTTTTACAGAAAAGTCCCTGCAACTTCAAACCTTCATATCTTTTAAACCATTTGTCCAAATTTAGCAAATTTTATCTTTTTGAAAAGCTCTGGACTTGTAGAATCTTTTGGCACTGTTAGTTTTCAGTGTAACAAATTTAAATTTATTCAAATTTCAAATGAGTCATTTGAGTAAATTTGACATAGTTTTAAATCTATAAGTCCAAATTTTGCAAATAAAATATTTCTGGAAACCTTGGAACATGCATGACATGATCCCACTGTTATAAATAATTTTTGATAGTTTTAAAAAGATTTCTTAATCAGAGACTCAAACTGGAGTATTTCTGGTATAGTTTAATTTCTATAAATCCTTTTAAATTGTTTTCTTTTAGAAAACTTCTTAAAATACTTGTCCCTGTCCAGAGAGATCAAGACCAATCCCAACAACCTGGAAACAACCCTTCAACCTATTCAAATTTGGAATATCCAAATTTGATTTCAGACCAACCCCTGACCCAAATGGCAAACCCCAAACCTAATGCATTGATTCTTTTTGCATATGGGATCATGTATTGAAGCTTGGACCACCAACCTAGTTTTGTTTGTTTATATCCATGTTTGTTGTTATGTTTGTTTCTTTTGATTGTTGTATTGTCGCTTATTGCCATATGTTTGTATTGTATAGATTGAACGGAGAGCTATGAGCTACGTTGAAAAAGAGTGTGTGAGCAACGACAAGTTCCAAAAGGCAAGTGCATACACCCTTTCATGAAAGACCTACTATTTTATTATATTTGCATGATAGACTATTTTAGTAGTATGCATGATAGGTGTACTACTATATTGCTATGCAGACCTGTTTAGTATACCACCTTTTCCTATTGGTCTAGGAACCCATTAACTTGGTAGATTTTAGAATTGCTATGCTGAAATGTTTTATTGTAGTAAGAAAGGATAAAAATTCTACTAAGTTAATTAACTACCTGGGTGGCAATTAGTTTTGCTCTATTGGTGGTCAAAGTTGAGTGGCTGCTCAGGGCCATTTCCATGGTTATACCTGAGTACGTGCACTTGTGAACGGCCACCCAGGAACAAAGAGATTTAAGTCGCTCCAAGTTTAGATTGCTTCCAGTGCAGCCACTTGGTATTATGGCTCTGCCTTGACTAAGTAAGTTATAGGCCCCGATTTCGGCAGTTCTCAGCGGATGTTATCTTGTATGGGTCTGCCCAGAGGAACCGGGGAACATTTCCCAAAGGTCTCGTCTTCATCTTCACCTTTCCTTTTCACTTCAAGAAGGTCAAGGACAGAATGGGTTGATGAAGTCTTGTGGTGAAAGTGCACAACCTCTCGAGAGTGTAAAACTATGATCATAGCCGTGTCCCCGGTTACGGACAATTCTGAGCAGCTGGACAAGGATGTCGATGGAAAATCTCCTCATTCCAATTTCATAAATAAAATTTGATGGGTGAACAAGAGTAGAAGAGACACTGGTTTTCATGCCGGTTCGTCTTATAGAAAGTTGAGAAATGAAAATCTTTATGAAAGGTAGGACAAAATTGGCTTTATGCAATAGCCTACAACTCCACCAGCCAGATATGCATGTAGTTTTAGTCTTGCCATTTTATATTCCACCAAAGTATCACTTGTCGGCCTGTCACAAGGTATTGACCCAAATTCCCTGGGCTGCAACGTTAATGTTGCAGGTTATTACGATGTCGCGTGAGGACGTCTACCTTTCGAGCTTGCAACCAACATGTATGACAGTGGCACATGAAGATGATGAAGCTCTCTGTGCTACTTATGTTTCCGCTGCCAAACTTTGCATTCAAGCTAGCCTTTGGCTATGCAATTTGTAAAGAATATTTTATTTATGGATCTCGCGATGTAATAATTATTTGACATTGATGCATGGTATTACATCTATTTGTGAATTGCTATCCATACTCGATCCAGGGAATAGCATATTTCACGATGTGTTCTTGCTTTTCTAAGCAAGGGCGCTACAGATGGTATCAGAGCGTAATGTTGCCTGTAGGCTCGAAAACCTTAGGTTTGGATTAGAAATAAGAATGACCATAGGAACAAAAGTTATTTTCTCCTTGTCTAAATCTTTCCTAATATCTTCTTGTAACCTTCTCAACTAATTGCTTTCTAAGTTATCTTATCTTATTTATAGATGACCATAACTCAGAAATGTTTCCGAAGACGTTGAAGATCAACATGACAATTATGAGAAGCCATCAAGCGCCTTGATCGAAGACTTCAAATCTTGACTTCACAACATCTAGAAGTACCTCGACGAACTCAAAGAAATAGAAGAGAATCTTGAAGCATTGAAGGAAGAGATAGACTAGACCACCATTTTACCCGAATAACGTTATCGTAATATTGTATTGACTTACCAAATTGTGGTATGGCAGTACTGTCGTGTTTATTTTGAAAAACCTTTATTGTGTTTGTTTGTTATCCAAACTATAATTTCAAAATTTAAGTAGGAGAAGTTGTTTTTATCTCTATTAGTGGTTTTATTGTTGCTTGATGCCTGTTAGATGTTTGTAAGATGATTTTCCTTGATCTGCTTGTTTGGGTAGGAGTACTCTCTCTTAGTGTCCCTCTATCTCTACTCATCCATACTAAACTAATCAGATGTCCCAGCCAAATTCCAACAACCTGGTGATACCTACACTACAACAGTTATTAGATGCACAGAAGAAGTTGAATCAGCTCATGACCCAAAACCAAGAAGATAACAAGAACATTCCAGCACCACCTCCATCTCAAGTGGATATGTTGATCAGATTCTTAAAGCTTCGACCTGAAAAGTTTTCAAGAACTGCAGAACCTATTTTGGCCGACGATTGGCTACGATCAGTGAATAAGGATTTGGTGACCATCGGATGCACAGATGTTGAGAAGGTTAGATTCGCGGCACACCTACTAGAAGGACCTGCAGCAGACTGGTGGGACAGCTACCAGATCACTTACCCCATGGAATAGATGACATGGGATTTATTTCAAAAAGGATTCCGTGCTGCACATGTTTCATCAGGAGTGATGAAGCTGAAGAGGGAAGAATTTCTCGATCTTCGACAAGACGACCGAAACATAATAGAATACATGAATGAGTTCAATAAACTGGCGCGCTACGCACCGGATGATGTTGATACAGATACAAAGAGGAAAGAAAGGTTTCTAAATGGTCTGAATGACAAACTATCCATTCTATTGACAGTTGCCTATACTCCTGACTACCAGTCACTGGTTGACCAAGCCATACTCTTGGAGAACATACTGAAGCAAGTTGCAACCAAGAAGTGAAAGCTTGAATTGGAAAAGCATCACTCAGAACCACAGCATGAATGGTGCACTTCCCAGGATGAACATGTTCAGTTTGAGTTCAACCATCATGAAGACAATAACCACCATTGTCATGATATTGATGAACACGGCCTTCAGGGAGTAAATGACCATCAAATCAACCATGACCACCATAGCCCCGTCCATACTGAAGAGGTTTATGACCTTGGAGATGAGTACATTTTGGGAGAAAACAGTAGTCAGAATTCCGACCCCAAATCAAATAAGAAGGACTTCAGTCAGGAGGAGTGTTTCAAATGCAAAAATCAAGGACACTATTCCCATGATTGTCCAAAAAGGAAGATTAGTATTGGGACCAAGCCAACTCAATTCCGAAAGGGACATGTGTTTTCTACAAACATGGAGAGAGTTCTGAAGAGACCAAACCCAGTTATTGAAGAATTGTTGATCAACTCATGTTCTGTAGTAGTACTTTTCGATGTTGAGGCTACACATTCATTCATATCAAAAGACTTTGTGAGTAAAAATAAGATATCCTATCAAGGGATTAGAAGACCCATCAGAGTGAGCTCTATAGAAAGGAAGAGGCCAGCAAACGCGGTATGCCAAAACATGACCTTGGAAATTGAGACACACAAGTTTCCAAGCGAATTGTTCGTGCTAGACCTACAAGGCTTGGATATAATCATAGGCAAGGACTGGATGTCCAGGTATGAAGGTCAGATAGATCATGCTAGTAAAGCTGTCACACTCACCACACCAGAAAAGAAGCGGATCAGATATCAGTTTAAATCAAGAAGCCAAGAAACCAACTGAGTTTTCATGAGGAGTCTAGCCAGGAAGAAGGACCAGGGTAAATGGAAATGTTCTGAGGATGTAATAAATGTCACTAGTTATATGTAAGTGGAAGAATAAGTATTATGATGTAAGGGTGATGTAATGTCGAAGTAATAACCATATTATGTGAGGATGAATGAAACTAGTACCGACTATCTTATACCAAAACTTAAACGAAACAATAGCCATTGTTGTGAAGCCTGTTTGTCATAATCGGGAATGAAGACATGACACTGAAGTGGACAAGCAAAGACGACATGGAAAGCGTGTTTCCCCAAGGAGAAGGATAGCAGAAAAGTGTAGTGTGAGCTAACCTGTGTAGGAGTTTTCGTAACCCCATAGTTTGAAGGAGCGATAGTTTAGTTCAGGTTGTCTTGCAGATGGGAAACTTTCTGTTAGACAAGTGAGGATGCCCAAGAGATAGACTACGTGATTCACCTATCTACATATTGAGGAAATGATACGGGTGCAGGATGGACTGATCACCATTCCTACTACTCATGTTATTCCCCTCACTATTTGGATTGGTAAATCTGAGTGACATACCTATAAGAGAGACGACGTTGATAAGCCTGATCCGTAGGAGGATAATATATTATAACCCTATGTGAGGCAAAAGTTGCCGAAACGTAAGATATTCGGTGAGGATAAACCACAACTCTCGTGAAGAAGAAGAGATCCAACAATGAAAGTTTTGACCTACCATGAGAGTTTCGTTAGAAATGACGCTTTGTTTGCAGTGAAGGATGCCAACCTAGAGAAGAAATATTTCCGGAGACATCACATGGATGAGGATGTAATATGTCAAGCCATATTAAAGAGAATGGTATCCGAAGTTATCTAAAGAGACACCCACCTGTTGGAGATGGAGCACTTCATGAGTGTAAGATATAGTTGACTCCAGTGAGACCTAAAGACTAACCCGAGGGACCCTAGCCCGAAGGAAAGAGTTCAAGACTGCCTACAAAGTTTCTTTTAAGGGTGGTAGCCCACCTAGTTGCCTAAAACCCGGATAACCGAACCCATCTTTCTTTCTAGCCTCTCCGAATCTCGGGGACGAGATTCCTTTTAAGGGTTGTAGGTTTGTAACATCCCAAATTTTGGAATGTTTTAAAAATCACAAAAATTTAAAACTTTTGTGAAAAATTAAATAAAGTCTCCAAAAATCAAGAAAAGCTTTTATAGAAGATTGTTTTGACATCTTCAAAGTTGTATTCTTTAAATTAAATATTCCTTTATCTTCAAATCTCAATTTTAAAGTCTTGGAAATAAAACATTTAAATGGGGTTTTAAAATAGTATTTCCCCCTTTGGTTTATGGTTTTAAAATAAATAATATGGAGATATTCTAAACCCTATTTCATTTGTGGAAATAATTTAAATACTCTTCCAACTTTGTTTTATAAAAATGTTTTATCTTAAATTATTTTAATATGAAAATGAGTTATCATTTTGAATGATATTACTCATATTATCCTCTGGTTTTTAATTAAATATTTTGGGATATTTATAAACCCTAATTTGAAAAATCACCAAATAGCCATATAAGGCAAATTTGACCAAAAGGGTACTTTGGTAATTTTGTTTTGACCAAAAATAGTTCCTAAATGTCTATTTTGACTATTTGGAATTTTAAAAAAAATTACAAATTTATTTGACATGATTTGGAGGCCTAATTTACAAGTTATTAGAGAAAACAGAAAATAAAGAAAAAGAAAAAAATAGATGACGCAGGATGACGTCATCATCATCAAGCTCGGGTCGTAACGTACGTACGTTACGGTTCATTGGCCATCTCCTCCCGCTTTGATTCTAGAAAATTTACTGAACTAATTGAGACGCCGTTTGTTCCTATGCGAAGCCCTCGGCCTCCTCTTCATTTCCCCTCTCCTACCCCTCTGAATCGTGATCCTAGTCCGCCCAATTTCCTCGCCGGAGCTCCGCCTGCCGCCGCCGTGTCGAGGTTGTTTCCGGCGACTACGGACGACCCCGCGCCGCCCCTTCTTCACCATCTTCTCCTCGTGGCATCACGCATCTCCCTGACATCTTGTTTGATTTTTTTTCGCAGCCGGGGCGACGCGTGCGTCCTCAACCCGGGCTCGCCGGCGACCCCGAGACTCCCGCCGCTTGATGCCGTCGAGCCAAGTCACTGGAGACGTCGTCGAGGACACCCTCCACTTCGCCGCGTCGCGCCGCGCCCATACTAGCCCTCGGCGCAACCGGGGAACCCTTGTAGCGCCGTCACCGTCAACCACCCGTGGCTGCGCCGCTGTCATCCACGCCTCCGGTGACCAACCGCCGTCACCGTGGTAAACCCTAGCACCAGAGCCATCCGATCTATCTTCAACGGCCCCGATCAGATCGAGCCGAGCCGAGCCGAGCCCGAGCCAGAGCCGAAGCCGAAGCCGAGCCCAGCCGAGCCAGCCTTTTTGGAATTTTATTCCCGAATTGATTTAAATGGCAGTTTTACAGAAAAGTCCCTGCAACTTCAAACCTTCATATCTTTTAAACCATTTGTCCAAATTTAGCAAATTTTATCTTTTTGAAAAGCTCTGGACTTGTAGAATCTTTTGGCACTGTTAGTTTTCAGTGTAACAAATTTAAATTTATTCAAATTTCAAATGAGTCATTTGAGTAAATTTGACATAGTTTTAAATCTATAAGTCCAAATTTTGCAAATAAAATATTTCTGGAAACCTTGGAACATGCATGACATGATCCCACTGTTATAAATAATTTTTGATAGTTTTAAAAGATTTCTTAATCAGAGACTCAAACTGGAGTATTTCTGGTATAGTTTAATTTCTATAAATCCTTTTAAATTGTTTTCTTTTAGAAAACTTCTTAAAATACTTGTCCCTGTCCAGAGAGATCAAGACCAATCCCAACAACCTGGAAACAACCCTTCAACCTATTCAAATTTGGAATATCCAAATTTGATTTCAGACCAACCCCTGACCCAAATGGCAAACCCCAAACCTAATGCATTGATTCTTTTTGCATATGGGATCATGTATTGAAGCTTGGACCACCAACCTAGTTTTGTTTGTTTATATCCATGTTTGTTGTTATGTTTGTTTCTTTTGATTGTTGTATTGTCGCTTATTGCCATATGTTTGTATTGTATAGATTGAACGGAGAGCTATGAGCTACGTTGAAAAAGAGTGTGTGAGCAACGACAAGTTCCAAAAGGCAAGTGCATACACCCTTTCATGAAAGACCTACTATTTTATTATATTTGCATGATAGACTATTTTAGTAGTATGCATGATAGGTGTACTACTATATTGCTATGCAGACCTGTTTAGTATACCACCTTTTCCTATTGGTCTAGGAACCCATTAACTTGGTAGATTTTAGAATTGCTATGCTGAAATGTTTTATTGTAGTAAGAAAGGATAAAAATTCTACTAAGTTAATTAACTACCTGGGTGGCAATTGGTTTTGCTCTATTGGTGGTCAAAGTTGAGTGGCTGCTCAGGGCCATTTCCATGGTTATACCTGAGTACGTGCACTTGTGAACGGCCACCCAGGAACAAAGAGATTTAAGTCGCTCCAAGTTTAGATTGCTTCCAGTGCAGCCACTTGGTATTATGGCTCTGCCTTGACTAAGTAAGTTATAGGCCCCGATTTCGGCAGTTCTCAGCGGATGTTATCTTGTATGGGTCTGCCCAGAGGAACCGGGGAACATTTCCCAAAGGTCTCGTCTTCATCTTCACCTTTCCTTTTCACTTCAAGAAGGTCAAGGACAGAATGGGTTGATGAAGTCTTGTGGTGAAAGTGCACAACCTCTCGAGAGTGTAAAACTATGATCATAGCCGTGTCCCCGGTTACGGACAATTCTGAGCAGCTGGACAAGGATGTCGATGGAAAATCTCCTCATTCCAATTTCATAAATAAAATTTGATGGGTGAACAAGAGTAGAAGAGACACTGGTTTTCATGCCGGTTCGTCTTATAGAAAGTTGAGAAATGAAAAATCTTTATGAAAGGTAGGACAAAATTGGCTTTATGCAATAGCCTACAACTCCACCAGCCAGATATGCATGTAGTTTTAGTCTTGCCATTTTATATTCCACCAAAGTATCACTTGTCGGCCTGTCACAAGGTATTGACCCAAATTCCCTGGGCTGCAACGTTAATGTTGCAGGTTATTACGTTGTCGCGTGAGGACGTCTACCTTTCGAGCTTGCAACCAACATGTATGCCAGTGGCACATGAAGATGATGAAGCTCTCTGTGCTACTTATGTTTCCGCTGCCAAACTTTGCATTCAAGCTAGCCTTTGGCTATGCAATTTGTAAAGAATATTTTATTTATGGATCTCGCGATGTAATAATTATTTGACATTGATGCATGGTATTACATCTATTTGTGAATTGCTATCCATACTCGATCCAGGGAATAGCATATTTCACGATGTGTTCTTGCTTTTCTAAGCAAGGGCGCTACAAAGAAGGAAAAGTTATCTATTCCCTACAACTAAAGTGTCACAAGTTTTAGTCGATTATGCACTAAACAAGTTTAAACAACAAGATGGTTGATTTAATGGATGGAAGTTTAATGTAAAAAAACAAGAATGTGAAAGTGTCCCAATCCTCTTCAATGCAAGAGGACAAGACAAAGGTGTAAACGGTGCTTGGAAATAAGGCCTAGGGATCATACTTTCACTAGTGGACACTCTCACCAATAATAATATAATTGAATACATAGATATTTCCTCTTCACTATGCTACCCCAAACTATCCTCTGGTTGGATAACGAACACCAATCCAATGTGTAGGGCTACAAAAAGCACACCTTAAAGTTCGTATTCCACATCTATGGACACTTCATGCGGTCACTATCTGCATCCAAAGATAGTACTAACAAACACCACAATATCATAGAGACATCCAACACAAATAATAACTCATGATAAGTATTCATGTAATCTTTAGCCTAAGAGCCACACACGGTGCACACACTGTCAACTTCACACCATGGGACAAAGGTGACTCCATAAATCACATCAATAAAACCACTTGAGTAGCATAATTCATAAGAAGATGAAGAGTAACATCTATGGATTCAACTAGATTACAAAGCTCATGATCACATAAAGATCACATCATGGGAGAGAGAGATAAACCACATAGCTACCGGCATGAGCCCTCAGCCCCGAGGGAGACTACTCCCCCTTCATCATGGAGATGGTGGAGATGTTGTTGGGGGAGATGGAGACCACCCCGGCAGCGCTCCGCCGGAGTTTCCCCCTCCAATCTGCAGCTTCTGATCTTTGTTTCGGTGTTTCTCTATTTGTGGCCGCCCCCCTCTGGAAAACGTCAGGGGACTATTTTTATAGTCGGTTTTAGGTCACGAGGAAGCTTCAGGAAGAAGGATCGATGCAAACGGAGCCACGAGGCCCAAAAGAGGTGGGCCCACATGGCCCCTGTACCTGGCCGCGTGGGGCACCCTCTTTCAGCCCTCCGGCCTCCGTTTGCTTGCTTCCTTCGCTCCGAGGTCCTCCTCCTTCCAAAATAATGATCCCCGTAAATTTGCAGCTCATTATGACGTCGTTAAGGCCCTGAAATAAATAAGTAAAGAAATAGGGGTTTTCTGCCTGCGCAGGATTAAATCCATAAATAGGGAAAATCATTATTAATTACCAAAAATCATTAAATAATAGTAATATACCCCTTATATGATGCAAATATGAATGGAATACAAGTATTATAGTGCAAAGTTCATGTATGCATTTTACATGCATCAACCAGCTCCCTAATCCTTTTTTTATTTTTCGGTTTGCTATCTTTGGAGAACCTAGACGTGCTATATGGGAGCAGCTCACAACTCTAACCTGCAACTCCAGATGAAGGGACTATGACGACACACCATGCTGCTCCCTTGGAAGGTTGGGTCCTGGACTATAGCTTTCTCTCGACTTGTGCTCTGCTCGATACCATTTCCTTGTATTGCTGATGTATTGATGCAAATAGACATGTGCAGGGCTTCTGAGTCTGCGCCCCGCCGTCCGGACAGAACAAGGAGGGGGTGTCGTCCATACCAAGGAGCTGGTTGAGCATTGAGTGCGACGTGGAGAAGCAGGGCATTGTCGGGGACATCTCTCTCTCTCTCTCTCGTTCCGTGGTAAGAACAAACTGTCACTCTTTACTTGTCAAGTTAGCATGAGTGTTATATGATCATCTTATTGCTGTTTCAACAACTTTACTAATCCAGCCATTGTCATGTAAGGCATAAAATAGTAGTTTACTTAAGTGATATCCACTGGTTCACAATCTTAAAGCACCTTTTTAGCATTGTTTATAGGAAATCTGCGAAACTGGACTATATATCTTGGTACTTAGATTTGATTCGTGAGATTATTATCCAACTGAAGTATAATTTTCCTCGAGTTTTCCATTTTGAGCCTCTATGATGCAAGTTTTAGCGATACCCGTGTAAATGACATGGGGTTGATCCTATGTTTTTTCACTTTCTATATCCACTCTAGTGCTCCAGTTTTTTTATTTGTTTCTACTAATTCATGTAACAGGGCGATTGTGTAAGGTACAATGCGACAGGAGCATGAGTTCCATTCTGAAGAAGTTCGAAGACACCTGGAGCAAGTCTACCAGCATGTAGTATGATTGCCATTGTAGCTTGTTATACTATGATTTCTAATGTACCGTGTTGTATGATGTAATACACTGAATCTTGATGTTATTTGAAGTATTAAGTGTGTTTTCTATTTGTGCCAATTGAAATACTGTTTATTCATCTACTGTCAATTTAAAATATGAAGAATATGGCCCTGACAACTAGGACCCATTTACCAGAACCTGACAATTGGGACCCACTTAACCCGTATCTGACCATTGGGACCCTCTGACCAGTGGGCCCATCTTACAAAAAAATTGTGAAACTGCTGGGCTGAAAAGGCCATGGTGCAAAAATAGAAAGGCTGAAATGTTGGGCCTGGCCCATATAGCTGACCAAAATTAACAGGAAAAAAATATGGAAAATGTCGAATTGTTGTGCTCGGCCCATGTAAAGCATCGAACTGGACCGGGCTGATTCTGATCTACGACCATTTTATTTGGTCACAATTTTGCCACGTCAGCTATGCCACGTTGGATCTGACGTGGTCTGGTAAGATTGCTAGTGACCAAAAAAATTGGTCACAAAATCTGCGACCTTTGCTTTTGGTCATAACCGTCTATGACCAATTCCCAGAAAAGGTCACGTAGTTCCATTAGTGACCCTCATCTTTTGACCAACTGTTTTTGGTCACAAAAAGGTCACAGATGAAAAAGCGTGACTATTCAGTGACCAATATGGAGGGTCACCGGATAGCATATTTCTTGTAGTGATAGGACTGCTGCGGCACCACATATCTGGCTCTGTTAGAGCAGTGTCTGCTTCTGCTTTCCTCTCAGCATTAAGTATTTTATCTTGTAGCGCCTCATACCGTTAGTCAAAAATAGAATTATGTGGATTTATGTATCTCTTGAGAACTGCGTTGAACCCTTCGCTCCTCGCAGTGGTTTGCAAAAAGGGAAAAAAGGCATCCATAAAGTATGTTGGAACCCAGCAAGCCCTCTGTTCCCATATGCCACGTAGATCCCTGTTATCGCGTTCTCCATACAGATCGAGCATTGCGTTCCAGTTGTCCTCAAATTCTTCTGGCGTCAAGCTGTTGTTCACGCAAGCATTGAATGTAGCGAGGAACTCAGGGTGTTTCGCCATATAGGATCCCATTTTTTTCAGTCGCATTTTGCATTACATGCCACCTGCAGTTTCTGTGAATTGCATCCGGAAAAACACGATCTATGGCTGCGCGCATTGCAAAGTCCTGGTCCGTGATGATGCATCTCGGTGCGATGCCATTCATTGCTTCTAAGAAGGTTTCCATCAACCAAACATAGCTGTCAGTGAGCTCATTGCGCAAGAATCCACATCCAAACTGCACAGATTGTCCATGGTTGTTGATTCCAATGAAAGGAGCACATGGCATCTTGTACATGTTTGTGAGATATGTCGCATCAAATGAGATGCAATCTGAGTATGATGGGTATGATCGTCGCGATGCTCCGTCTATCCAGTATATGTTTTCAACTCTGTCTTCCTCATCCAGTTTGATTTTGTAGAAGAAGTCCTTGTCCTTCTCTTTCAGCTTTTCAAAATACTCAACACAGTATTCCATATCATTGACTTTGTTACGAAGGTGAAAAGTCGCTTTCAGATTTGCCAGGTCCTTGTCTGTGTACGACACATCTTCCCGTTTTCCATAGAACCGGGACATCAGTTGCATCTGACGGCACGTTGGTATGTTGCATGCATGGAGCATCCTCAAGAATTGTTGTTCCTCTATAGGGATGTTACGATGTGCACGCAGGAACTTAGTTAGTGATGGCTTCTTGATCAGTGAATGGTTGTGGTCATCAGAGGCATCTACAACCTGGTACCACCCGGCTATCCTCTTAATGTAAACATGTGCCTGGCAGCCAGTCCTTGGTATTGTATTCCTCTTTCTTTTCTTCACAACTGACTTAGGGTTTTGTGCATCTTCTTTTGGCTCACAAGTTTTACCAGCTTCTGTACACGCTAGGAATGCCTTCAGATATTCCTTATTAGCATCTTTTCTCGACCAGTCAATCCTAACACTGAATCCTTTCCTCAGTGAATACTCCAGATAACGATCCCTTGCAGCTTCAAAACTGTCGTAACGCATATGAATAGTCGGGGGCTACGGGGTTGAGTTTGCATCAGTTCTCTGATCATCACCATATTGTTGGTCGGACACATCAGTGGCTTCCGTATGATAATCCATCGACATGTCAGTTCTTGTTGTTTGCTCATCATGGGTCGATAAGTTCTCCGTGCTTGCAGCATCTGGATTTCTACATGATCACGTGCACCTGTTACAAAATAATATGTTAGCCCATTTTATCATGTTTGTCAAATTCAGTAAAGTCAGATTTTTTAAATTTTAGCTTGCAATGATTGGGTAACTTATGTATTCTATCACTGGTAACTTTAGCACATATTAGTTGGTGAATATGTGTTCTCAACCAATGCTAAATTAAGCTGAGTGTTACAGTGAAACCTAATCTAGTTGTGTGTAACTATAGATCTGTCGGTAAACTATGTTATACAACATTGGTAATTTTTTAACATATTCTAGTTCGTCATTTTTTGTGTGTATATGTTTTTTCAGTAAGTGGGGTGGTAATTTATGTTGCATGCATCTGGTGACTTTATTTTGAAGTAGTTGGTAAGTTAGGTTCCATGACTTTGGTAACTTTTTTTAGCATACTAAAAGATGGTCACTCATGTCATACTCTATTGGTATCTGTATCAGTAAGCATGTGGTAACTCATGTGATATGCTACTGGTAAGTTTTTACCATAAACGTCATTATTGAATTCGAATATTGTGTGGGTAAATTTAACGGTTAGCGGTGCGGTAACTTTTATTCAATGCCATTGGTAAATGCAGCAGAAAGTAGTTGATGCCTCATGCGATATGCTGTTGGTAAATGCAGCAGAACGTAGTCTGTAACTTATGCGATATGATGTTGGTAATTTTAGCAGAAAGTAGATGGTAACTTTATGTCATATGCCAGTGATAAGTTTAGCAGAAACTAGTCCGTAACTTATGTGATATGCTGTTGGTAACTTTAGCAGAAAGTAGATGGTAACTTATGTCATATGCCAGTGATAAGTTTAGCAGAAAGTAGTTGGTAACTTTTGTGATATGCCATTGGTAGCTTCACTAGTTGATAAGGTTCACGCGGGATGACACAAATGTTGAATAGCATTATTGAGTGTGGTAAATATCATGTTGGGCTAAACTTATTCTTAAAGCATGTTGTAAGCTTTAAACATTCAGGATTTACCATCTTAGCAGACATTGAGAGGGTGGGCAAACTTTGTCATTAGGGGGTGGTAATTTTTAGCGATCAAGGGATGGTAACTTTTTTCATACCTGCACTTGAATTCTCAGCGTCATTATTGTCATCAGCGTCAAAATCATGATCAGAATCCATGATCGTACACCTGTTCAAAAATATCCGGAAAGAATATCATGTATTGATATTGAAAAAATATCTTTCCAGTTTTAGATTAAACTAACTTTGGTTTTTATGATGTTCCAAATGCAGGAATTATCACACAAGGTGACGATAGGATGCAGATTCTAAACAATTATTCAAGACAGTAGCATACTGAAAGCATAGGACAATTACTGAAGCAAGGACAACAATGTTTTCATGGATATAATCACATATAAGGATCAACACACGTCTGTATATCAGATTTGTATATAGGTGTTATTCTACTTGAACAGAGTAATCCCCATCACAAGGCCACAATTTCATATGCGTAGAAACACTTTATGCATCAAAACGCATGAATTCTTCATGGATCTGATGGTGTTTCTGTTGCTGCTCTTTTTGTTTCCCCCCCCCCCCCCCCAAAAGTGTATGCAATGTTGAGAGAGAGGAAAGATAGAAGACCAGTGGGAACCTGTGTTTAATCTTTCTGGATTATCTTAGGTGTCTTCGTGCTGCTTCCTTTTTTTGGTAGGAGTCGTGATGATGCAATGGAAGCTACAGATGGCTACTTGTCCATGGCGATCTGAGGTTTCTAGGGAGGAAGAGGTGTGCAGGTTAGTTGGGATCGTTGATCTGAGGTTTCCAGGGAGGAAGAAGGGGGCAGGTTAGTGGGATCGTGGATCTGAGGGTTAGGTGATGAGGGCATCGTCTTGGCATCGTGTTGGTCGGTTGACACTCTAGGACAACTATCACGATATGTAATGTCTAAGGTTGTGTTAATTAGGCTTGCGTGCCACTTGTGTTGGCCGACCCTATAACAGGCCGGTTTTCTATGGTTAGAGTCAAACTAGGTTTAGGAGTCATGTTAGGTTCGGTTTGGGCCTGTCCAACCGACTAGGTGTTGGCCTCCTATATAAAGGAGCCGGCGGCTAGGGTTTTAGGGGAGTTGAAAATTATGTAGAACTAAAAGTTCAAGGTTACCACCGTCCCTCGGGGATCGGCATATGACGGCGTATCTGCGCTCGTCTAGTTATCTAAATTGAGGTATGAGTGTTCTTGAATCTGTCAAGGGTTATCGTGCGTGGCGAGAAGGTCCTTGAATCTATCAAGGGTTGTCGAGCTTGGCGTGAGGCGTGGTATTCATCACCAAGTTGCTCGCCAAAATCTATCCAAGTTCTTCAGGTTACGTGTATTGCTCACGTAGTTGGAAGAATAGTTATCCGGTGGTTCTTGCGATGAAAGATCGGGCCAAATCATCCGTATCATCTTGGTATCAGAGCGCCAGGTTGATCACCGCGAGGTTTGTCCAGTTGAAGATCGATCTGCAGGTCAGCAAAGATTGGCAGATTTGTTTTGTTTGCTGGAGTTGTTTGAAAGGAAGAGCGACGAGTTGGCAAGATTGCATCTCGACGCATTGAGGTGGAAGGGCGACGAGTTGGCCAGATTGGCATCTCGGCGCATTGAGGCAGCAAGATCGTGGCGTTGGTCGAGTTGGAGTTGAAATCGAATTCTCTGCCGCGAGTCCTGCCGCGACAGCAATTTCTACCAAAAACTCTGCCGCGAGTCCGATTTGCACTAGGAGTCCTGCCGCGACACGGTTCTGCCTGTTTTTTCTGCCGCGACACGGATTCGGTCAGGTTTAGACAGTTTTGGTAAAACGGGCATAACTTTTGCATCCGAACTACGTTTTCGACGTTCGACCTATCAAACTGCTCAGGGGAAAAAGTTCTACCCAACCAAATTGGTTTCGGTGGAAAGAGGGAAAAAAAGGGGAAAAGACACGCTGGACCTTCAGTTTCAAGAGGTGGTGACTATGTTCATTTGGATCCTTGGCGTGCAGGAATTTGTCCTGTTTGTTTTGGGTGATGTGCTATATTTGCCTCTCACAAATTCAGATTGCCTCAGCAAGCGTATTCAGCTTATTTGGACCCATGGTGTGCAGGAATTGTCCTGTTGTGTTTCGGGTGATTTGCGTGGTGCGTTTTCATGTTGCAGCTTGAAGGTTGTGTGTCTCAGTCAGGTGGTGGTGCCAAACATGGAGGGCGCCAAGAACAAGTCTTGCTAGCCGAGAGGGAGGATGTGGTGTGGCAGGCCGGCAAAGACTTGAGGATGGAGAAGAAGCGTGGCGATGTTGCAGATTTGACGCCACAAGCGCTGGAGAAGACCTTCCGGCGTTGAGGACAACGCCTTTCCAAGGAGGGGAGGATGATGAGGGCATCGTCTTGGCATCATGTTGGTCGGTTGATACTCTAGGACAACTATCACGATATGTAATGTCTAAGGTTGTGTTAATTAGGCATGCGTGCACTTGTGTTGGCCGAGCCTATAACAGGCCGGTTTTCTATGGTTAGAGTCCAACTAGGTTTAAGAGTCATGTTAGGTTCGGTTTGGGCCTGTCCAACCGACTAGGTGTTGGCCTCCTATATAAAGGAGCCGGCGGCTAGGGTTTTAGGGGAGTTGAAAATTATGTAGAACTAAAAGTTCAAGGTTACCACCGTCCCTCGAGGATCGGCGTATGACGGCGTATCTGCGCTCGTCTAGTTATCTAAATTGAGGTATGAGTGTTCTTGAATCTGTCAAGGGTTATCGTGCGTGGCGAGAAGGTCCTTGAATCTATCAAGGGTTGTCGAGCTTGGCGTGAGGCGTGGTGTTCATCACCAAGTTGCTCGCCTAAATCTATCCAAGTTCTTCTGGTTACGTGTATTGCTCACGTAGTTGGAAGAATAGTTATCTGGTGGTTCTTACGGTGAAAGATCGGGCCAAATCATCCGTATCATTAGGTAAAGTAGTAGTATGTGTACATTATTTGCCTCCTCGAATTGTCTTGTAGGAGAAGTCCCTTTTGGACGTGGTCCAGATTATATGGCGTCGTTGTTCTGGGGTGGTAACTTTAGGGTACGGGTTATACTGATGGGGTGGTAACTTTGGTGGGCCAGCTAGCAGCAAAAGTTAGAAAAGTCTGGCTTGGGCCGTGCTTCTAGCGGGCCAGCTAGCGTGGTCCCCATAGCTGGCTGGTTTTGCGGGGAAAAACTGGGCCGGCCGCGCGCTGCGCGCGCGCACACGGCAGCGGACGTCGCTGTCGACAGGCTGGCGACGCGTCTATGGATTTGCCATCCATAGGGCACCCTGAGCATAGTCGCGTCCTTTTTTGGGGGGGATTTGACGATTTGCCACACTTTAGTTTGCAATTTGATTATTTGCCATTTTATGTGTCACTGACATGTGGTGGTTATGTGGCAAATAATCAAATATCAATGAAAAAGTGTGGCAAATCATCAAATATTCCCTTTTTTTGTAGCTTTAGGTGGTTTGTTCATTCTTATGCGAAATTTGATAAATTTGGCCCTTATTTAAAATTTAAACATAAAATACGTGAAATATATTCTCTGCCCATGCACGATCTGTTTCTTACAAAGTGCTCGTTGTCTGCGCCGTCGGATCGCCATCGTGCGATGCAGAAACGCCCCACGTGATTAAGCAGTCTAGATGCGACAAAAACCACCGACGATTCAAAAAACGAGCTGTGACGTCACTTTTCCCCTTCCCCCGTCGCGTTCTAGGGAGAGCTCTGCTCCGCCTCCGCCCTCTCCTCCTCCATTTCTCTCGTCGGCGGGGGTGGTTCTGGCTGCCGGCTGGAGTGCGGCGACTGCGGCTAGACGGTGGAGTCCGTCCTCGCGCGCACCTTAGTGGGGCTCTGCTCCGCCCTCCTCCATTTCTCTCGTCGGCGGGGGTGGTTCCGGCTGCCGGTCGGAGTGCGGCGACTATGGAGACTGCGGCGAGACGGTGGAGTGCGTCGTCGCGCGCGCAACGACTCGACAGGAACATTGGAGTGCGGAGATAGCTGCGAGATGGCGGTGCTGAGTTTCGTCTTCGCGCGCGCATCTTAGCCATCATCGCCGGTTCATTTTGTCGTCGGATTTTGTCAGGTCGGTCTCCAAATCTGAGGCCCTTTCCCTCGCTCCATGCCCTCTCTGTCTTCTCTCATGGCGACAACGCGGAGAACCGCCCCCAATGTGCTCGAATTTGACCCCAATTTTGATGGTTAGTTCTACCTAGGGGTTTGCCCCATATAGCACAACAAGCGGTATACAATCTCTGATACGTACTTGCTGTTTAGGGTGTTCCATGTGCATTTTTAAAGGTAGTTTTCAATACATGTAGTTTTCAACAGGTTGGACTGTCATGTTTTTTTTTTTGAGAAAGCAAACTTGTATTCATATGAAAATAAAGGTACATAGCAAACACAAGAGCAAATACAAAAGAAAAACAGAGGAACAGGACACCTCCTTCTTCCACCGGACTTGAAGACGCCCTAGATCAACGCCGCAGCACGCAGCAGAGGAGAGAAGCATCGTCGTCTTCACAGCAGCATCTTGGAGCAGGAAGAACCCCTTGCCTGAGAGCGTTGTGAGCCGCAAGAAGCACCATCTCCAGCGAGATGGATGAAACCAGTGGAGCCGTATCGGCCGGCGCCGTGCGCCGAGCTCCACCTGCTCCGGATCGGGCCTCCCGCGAAGGAAGCCGGCAGATCCCACCCCGCCGAGCCATCTGCACCCTCCTGGACCACCGTCTTCTTCCATCTTTGCTCCAGCAAAATCCACCATCACCACCGACACGGCAACAACGGACAGCCGAAACCCTACCCAACTTCTGTACAAGCAACGGAGACCACCGACGCGGACCGCCGGCGCACCGCCACCCAACCCCCAGAACCCCCACGGCGAAGCCAGAAGCCACAACACCGAGACGAAGACGGGGACGAGGGACCAAAAAGCCCACAGGCAGCCTTCACCTCCGCCGCGACGGCCACCCATGGGGCACCAAGCCTCACCAGATCGAAAGATCTGGGAGGAAACTACGCCAGAAGCTCGCCGACTTCGCCCAAAGGAGCGCCGCCGGGGTGGGGATCGAGCTCCAGCACCCTTATTCCAGGGAGACGCCGCCGCCACCACCTCGCCAGCGCCACCAAGAAACCCTATCCTACTATGCACACACCTAAGGCACGGATCCGGGGTCCCCCCACTCTCCGGCGACAGCAAGGGCGGCCGGAGAGGGAGGGGACCGGCAGATCGGCCGTCGGCGGAGCGAGGAACTGGAGAGCGCTCCCTTTTCGCCTCTCTCGGGACTGTAGCACGGGGGAGGGGAAAAGAGAGACTCTGATTGGCTAGTTGGACTGTCATGTTGGATGCAGGGATGTAGGATTTTTGGCACGAAACATGTGGGAGGGAGACTATGGATGCTAAACACGCAGGGATGTGATTATTTCTTTAATACATGTAGTTTTCAACGGGTTGGGCTGTCATGTGGGATGCAGGGGTGTAGGATTTTTTGGTACGAAACATGTGGGAGGGAGACTATGGATGCTAAACATGCAAGGGTGTAATTATTGTGTGTGTTGTGTACTTATTTAGCATGCAGACTGTTAGGTCCTTGTATTTTTCATGTTAAAATACATCTCTCTTATGTAGCATGCAGGGATGGAACTTTTTCATGTGTTCTATTGAACTGCAGAGATGTATTTTTGTGTGTGTTATTTGCACTTCAGTAGCATATATAGTAACGGGAAACCCTTACTAGGATGTATAGTTATATCTGTCCTTTTTTAGATGAATGTGAATTATTCACATATAGAGGTATCAAACGCCACCAACAGATGTATTTCTATGAACATGTACATATTATCACAAATAATTCGTCCTCTTTGTGTTACTGCGCTTCGATGTCATTATAACACCTTCTATGCCGTGTCAATGAGTTGTAACATGCTGTGTAAATATACGTTCTACCGTGTCTGGCAAGAAATACGTAGACATCTACTCCTATGTAACTTGTACTTCTCGTATCTCTTACAGGGTCTGTTTCCTAGAGTAACAAGATTCTTCTTACATCTACGCGCAAGGTCTAATTGGATGCTGACCATGATACCACTGTCATATAAGGTATGAAGAACTAAGTGCATGCATTTTTCTGTCCAGACATGTTGTCTTGTGCATCCTTTTTTCAGTTGTCTTGTGATATAACGTACTCCTCAATGCTGTTATACGTCCGTGTTTCAGAAACCATCGCGCACTCCAAGAAGATTGAGGCAGAAGCTGCAGTTGAGACGCAGTGAAGCTGACAAAAATATACAACAAGAACCAGAGCCAGATGCACTGGATGTACAACCACTCACTTCTGAGCCAACACCATCAGCTGAAGGCTCGACTGAATTCATGGACAAAGAAGATCCACCTGTAGCAAATGATGGTGCTATACCAGAAACAGTGCCTGCTCAGAAGAAAAATCAGGTACTGATATAGCACATATAATTTTTTGTCATGTCCGACGTAATTTTCCGTAGGGCTAAATTGTATTTTTTTCGTGCTATATACGTACTTTAGTCAATATTTAGAGGTTGAAACTGTATTTTTCCCATGTGATATGTGTACCTTTATTCCTTGTACGACGTAATTTCATGAAGATAGCTTGTATTTTTAACTGGTTTTCACATTTCATCCTTTTAATAATCTGACCGAAATCACAGGGTATAACTGTGACTTTCTCTATAATATGTGTAATTAATCGTGCAGTTTAGGCAATAGTATGCAACAAAAGTTTTTTAGAACCATGGAGTGTGGTACTTATGTGTTATATATTAGCTACATCAAGTGCAAGTTAGTTACAAAACTAATATCCAAATCATTTTGCATTTATTTCAGGCATTGCTTTTCAACCGCTTATCACCCATGAAGATTGTCAGGCTTTGTAATTAAGAACATGACACCTGACCAGCGAAATTTGGTCATTGGAGCAGATTTTGGAGACATCCTAGGAATGAAGTGCTCAAAACTGATCCCAAAGTTGTGCAGATATCTGATAAGTTGTTTTGATCCCAGTTCTTGTGCTCTTGATTTTGGGGATAGGGGGAAGAATACCTATAACCGATGAATCGGTGTGTAAAGTTATGGGTGTACCCATGGGCAGCACAACTGTCTCGTACCACCTGGATGTTGAAGCCACTAGATTCATAGTGCAAAAAATTGGTATCCAGGATGGAGAGCCACCAACTATATGGCATCTCTCGAGTTGCAACTTGCTCCAAATCAGCCAGCAGATGATGTTTATCTCACGAAGTTCATATTATATTTGATGAACTCGGTATTTGCACCAACCACCGGTATAAGGGCTAGTCCAAGGTGCTACCCTTCTCTTGTAAACATAAAACGGGTTAAGGATCTCAACTGGGCGAGATTCATCATTTACATTCCATTCTGATCAAAACTGCAAATGCAAAGGACAAGAAGAATTGGTTCAAGGTGTGCATGCCTTATCTCATGGTATGTAACTTCTATTTCCTGCATGTAGCTTGTTTGATAATCATCTGGATCCCTAATTTTTATGGTTCAGCTGTTACAACTAGTTAACTGTTTCTTGCTGCAGGTTCTATATGTGGATTCTTTGGAAACTCAAGAACTATCTGTGCCAGAAGATGAAACTCGAGCATGCATATGGACAAACAAGATGATTAAACATGTAGTCGCAATGGACACTTACAGTGACGGATCCTTTGGCAGGTTACCGGTATGTATTCTTGTCTACACACACATATGTTCTCTTTTTCTGATATGGTTCTTAACAGCACAATTCCTTAATTTTTCTTCATCACATTGTCATTGCAGCTGAAGCCTCATTACAGAAACAAGCCCTGTCTTTTCACTTCGGAGCCTTCTGCTGTTGACATGTTCATTAAACAGCATGTCGGGGGCAACCCAAATC
Source organism: Puccinellia tenuiflora (assembly GCA_012064385.1). NCBI lineage: Eukaryota > Viridiplantae > Streptophyta > Magnoliopsida > Poales > Poaceae > Puccinellia > Puccinellia tenuiflora. The sequence continues at coordinate 226,047 of QRDG01001789.1, read as the reverse complement.
AAGAAGTAATAATCCCAAGAAAATCCTTTTATGATGTTTTACAATTTTTCGAGCCCAACATTCAATGTCTTTTTGGTTGTAGCTCTGACATGCGTAAAACAGTAAAAACTTCATCCGATACATGGTACAAATGTGTTTTATAATGTTAATCTGCATCTCTAATAACATCGAACCCTGTTTTAAACTTCATCTCCTTGGCTGTAACTAAGGTGCACCTCCTCGTATTTTTTAGCAATATGAGTGTAACTTCACATGTAGTAGACATATCTATGTTAAAACAGTGCATGATCATCTCCTTGGCTGTAACTAAGGTGCACCTCCTCGTATTTTTTAGCAATCTGAGTGTAACTTCACATGTAGTAGACATATCTATGTTAACACCTAAAGGTATCCTACCCAAGTCTTCCCCGTTAAAACAGTGCATGATCATCTCCTTGGCTGTAACTAAGGTGCACCTCCTTGTATTTTTCTGCAATCTGAGTGTAACTTCACATGTAGTAGAAATATCTACGTTAAAACAGTGCATGATCCTTCCATGTTTTTTTCGATGTAGCTCTGACATGCGTAGCCTGCACTTTAAATAAGTATTTTTAATGCATTTGTTACTATGTTGTTCTCACCAACTCTCTTTTGCAAATGGCACAGCAAATGGCAAAATACAGGCAGGGCCGGCCCTGAGATTTTCGGGGCCATGTTCGAAACTAAAATTTGGGGCCCTTTGGTATAGATATCATACAATGAATATTTATATTATCACGTAAAATATATTGTCAATTACATGCAAATGCAATCAAAATCAGTAAGCATATTTCAAAAAACTTATACATATTACCTTAAAATTTTCTTCTAACATCGTCGACACAATGAACTGAAGACCACTGATATACGCATACAATACATAATTAAGTGATTTAATTGAAAAAAATAGACAAAGGCTTAGTCTTGATAAGAATTGCCGATAGCAGCTAGCAGCTGTACTTACCTCCTCAAGTGAATGAGTGATCAGGGCGTATAGCAGCTTGCAGCAGTACATAATTAATTGATCTGAGTACAGGCATATAGCAGCTAACTCACCTCCTCGAGCGATCGCGCCTATGGATTGGATTCATGGTCAGGGTACATCGCGTTGCGCCTCCTTTATCGTCGTCGCCGCCCAGCCACAGCCATGGCGCCTCGGCTGGCTGCCACTTGGGGATCGCCAATCCAGGCTTGCGCCGATCACGGGCGCGACTCGCGACTGGGCAGGATTTGGGCGAAGGCGGAACGACCGAACGACGGAATTTCTAAGGAAGGCCGAGAGACAACCATTGCCTCTCTGGGCCAGTTAAAAGACTTTTTTTATTGGCTTAGGCCCTGTTTGGTTGGGCTTATTTCTGGCTTTTAGACTTTTGGCTTACAAGCCACAAAAGCACCTAAATAGGTGCTTTTTTTTACTTTGCCTTTTGGCTTTTAACTGGATAATGTTGTATGATGATATAAGCCAAATCCAAAATCAAAAGCACCTATTTAGCTGCTTTTGTGGCTTATAAGCCAAAAACCTATAAGCTAGAAATAAGCCCAACCAAACGGGGCCTTACAATATATTATATACATGCATACCTACGCAGCTGGGGCCCCTAGATTTTGGGGGCCCGGTTCGGCCGCACGCCCTGAACCCCCTCAGGGCCGGCCCTGAATACAGGGGTGCAGTAAGAAACATGTGCACCGTTTTTGAGGAAGGTGTTGCATCATTCATAAGATCATTGTCAGTCACGGGAGACGAAGACAAGGACAACATCATACTAGGGGGGCAAGATGTAGTTGTGGAGGAGAGGGGCGGCAGGTCAAAGCGTAGAAGATCTAGGACTGAACACCAGCCTGATGAAGGGAGAACAGATCAGATGGATCGTTTTCCGCATCCGACAACGGAGGAAAATAATGATGCACCTACAAAGCCTTCCAATGTACTGATGACCCACAAGTATAGGGGATCTATCGCAGTACTTTCGATAAATAAGAGTGTCGAACCAACGAGGAGCAGAAGGTGTTGGCTTGTAGATTCGTGCAAGGTTTCACTGCAAACACTAACCGACAGATTTTTTTGGATTTTTATAGTAAAAAATAAATAAAGTGCGAGTAAATAAAAGAGAGCAATAATTATTGCAGCAAGTGGCACAATCCTTTTTAGCACAAAGGACAAGCCGGTGATTCTACTTATGATGGCTAAACGCTCCTGTGGACACATGGGAGTTATGTCAAGTCACTTTTGCTTCATACCGCTGCTTAATATTTAATGTTTTGCTAAGTGTTGTGTGGGTGAACCTATGCTAATGAACCGCCCTTACTTGGACTAGAACACACTTGTGATTACACTTCCCTACAAGCATCCGCAAATGCAAGGAAGTATTTAAGAATTAACTAACCACAGCCTTAAAATCTGAGATTCTGCGCTCCCTTATGCACTAGTTTATCGGCGGGGGTTTAGGTTTATGTCATTCCTGCAACCACCTCACAAGCAAACTAAATACACAATGCATTCCCCTAGGCCCGTAAAGGTGAAGTTTCATGTAGTCGACGTTCACACAACACCACTAGAAGAATAGGACCACAACTTAAATATCAAACCATTAAATATTACTCAGCATAATTCCACTACTTGTAACGAGACTCCCCATGTCCTCAAGAACTAAACGAACTACTCACAAGACATCATATGGATCATAATCAGAGGTGATGAATGGATGAATAACAATCTGGTCATAAAAGTATTTCACCAATAAAACTCAATAGCACCAACTACACATGGCAATCAACACCGGAAAAGTGATCCCAATGAACTACAACAAGTATAACCCTAGATGCAACAGTGAAATGGAGTGGAGATGTGGGGATGATGGTGCTGTTGGTGAGGATGGTGTTGATGATGATCCCGATGAAGCCCGTGACGATGAGAATGACGATGGCGATGATCTCCCCTCTCTGGGAAGGAATTTCCCCAGCAGATTTCTCCCTGCCGGAGAGATTTTTCTCTCTCTGTGGTTTCTGCCCCCGAGGCGGCGGCGGAATATTTCTTCGAAGCATCCCCGATGATTTTTAGGTCAGATAGGTAATATACGTGAAAGGGGGAACCGGAGGCGACCCAGGGCCACTAGGTGGGCCCCAGGCGCGGCCCAGGGGTGGGCCGCGGCCAGGTGGCGTCTGGCGCCCTGGTGGCTCCCCTCTGGTCCCTCTTCTGGCTTCTCTCGTCATCTGGCAAAATACTGACCCCTGAATTTTTGCGGAATATTTGGCGATGCAGAAGTATAGTATCTTGATGGTGCTTTTTCCAGCTGATTCCGGGCTCCGACAGTCAAATCACCAACAATCATCAAACATGCAAAATAAGATAAAATAACATAAGTATAGCATTATAATCTATGAAATATATCCATGAATAACAGTAAATTATGATATAAAATAGTGATGCAGAATGGACGTATCATGTACACAAAGTGACTACTGCCAAAGTTGGAAAATCAAGGAAAAGGAAGGCTGACAGTGAAGCATTCTCTAAAGGCCGAACTACAAAGAAATCATTTTCTGATTTTGAACACCACTGCAATGATAAGGTGGAGATGGATGAGAATGCCGACAACAATGGGGAAACACCTGAAAAGATAAAAAATGTGGAGGACATAGAACCACCAACAGAGGCTTGTTGTCAGGTGCAGGTAGAAGAAAATGTGGAAGCACTTATAGACGAAGAGATTGCATAAGTTTGGAAACCAACTGAGAACATGGACAATTCAACAAGGGATTCTAACCTACCACCCCTGTCCAATGATACACAGCTTGCTCCCATTGTCGATGCCTTGAAACATCTTCAGGTGTATGGAACGGGCTCGCAATCTAGCACAGAGACACCACCACAAGGTTTCCCCAGGGTGAAGGCTGATGAGGGAAGCACCATTCAAACTCGATCATCATTGAAGCGAACAGGGAAAGCCGCCAAAAAGTCTGTTTCATTTGCTGATCAAGCACAGTTAAATGAGCCCAAATCCATCCAGGAACAGATTGTATGCAGTGGAATGAAAGTAAGCACTGGTGATCTTGTTGCTCACAGAACAACTGAAGCAAGTACACATGTAAGAAGGCCTATAACTAGATCAATGTCCCCAATAAATAAAACAAGATCAATGTCGCCAAGGCTATCACCTGTAACAAGATCAGTGTCGCCAATGAAGTCACCAGTGTATGATCGATCAATGTCGCCAAGGACAGTAACAAGATCAATGTCCCCAATGAAGGCCCCAATTTATGATCAATCAGTGTCCCCAATGAAGTCCCCAATTTACGATCAATCAATGTCGCCATCTAAGCCACACATTATACATGCCAAGAGCCAGACACAACAAGGTTTTGTGTCCAAAGATACACCCGCCAGTTCTACTGCCAGTCCTAGAAGACTTTCAAGGTTTGCCACAGTAGAAGCAAGGGCAAAACACGACTTTATCATCTTGCAGGAAATAGTTGCAGCAGCTATTGACGAGAAGACTTTTGTTACACCTTCAACATCAAAAGATGGTATGACTTATGAGTAGGAAGCTGGTGTTTGGGAGTGCTGAAACTTAGACTGAAACTCTAGAGCAGAGGCAACGACGTGAGCTCCTCGAATACAACCCATCTTTCGATCTTGGGTTCGACGACCCTCCACCGGACTTGGAACCTGAAGAAACTGACATCATATCTAGCAATGAAGGCAGCGGCGACTCACTAGATGAAATCATGGCTACCATGGATATACCTTCGAGAACTCTAGTTAGCGAGAAGGCTCAAGCTGCCAAGGATGATTTGGTATCACCTAATTGTCAGAAAAGTATAACACCTGCACCGCAAGCACGCCAAAGGAGAGTGCTTAAGCCAACGACAACTCAAAAATCCCCATTTGTGGACTACGGGAAGATGCTGGTTGCATCTAAACAAACCTCAGATGTATACAAGATCATCTCTGCCTACGGTGGGGAAACCAAGTCAACACTCAATGACGAAAAAATCATAGACTATGGGGGATTCTTCATATACCTCCGTGATTTGGCAAACTCAGTAAAGCCACAAGGATGGATTAGCAACTCAACATGTGAGGTCGGGGTGCATGTTCTGGCTCGTGAGATGGCACAACAAAAGAAACATGTCTTTCCGTTAGTGCTCGCAGTAAGTTCAAAAGCATTACTGCTCACAACAACTATTTTTTTCTTTTGGTTCTGAAGAATGTTACACCCTATACTTCTATCTGCATTTCTTCAACGTGTTAGTTTCCTGCTTGCAGACCAAGCTCAGGAATAGCAATTACATGAAGGACGGGACTGTGAATAGACTGCTTGGTTTCATGTCTGAAAACCGTCTAGACCATAAGGAGTTGGTAAGATGTAATTTTGTTCACCATTTTTATGATCTTGGTAGGATTAAATTACCATTGCTGATGCAAACCTATTGTTTATACACTGTATAAGACGTTGAATGCTGATTATTTTTGATTTTTTTTAACAATACAACTGATGTTTTCGGTTCTCCAAGACCTGATACCTACATTGAAACAATTCACTGGACACTTTTACCTCATTGTCCTCAATTTGAAGGCCGACAGGTTTGAAGTGATGGACTCACTCAGGGGTGAGAGGGACTGGGGACTCATAAGTGATGCCACAGATATAATTGAAGCAATCAAATCTGTGTGGGAGAGGAACTATGGTGAATCAAAGATAAAAATATCCAACTACAGAATGGAGTACATTGATTCCCCGAGGCAGAAGACATCGTAAGTATAGCATGTTAATTACTTCTTATAGATTTCTTGAAGCCTTCAAACTATTTTAGTTACCCCTCAATGCAGTGTCACATTATATCATCCTAGTTACTTATTTGTCCCATTCTTTGCACTAGGTTCGACTGCGGATATTGCATGCTGAAATGCATTGAGGAATGGAACGGGAGAAGGAGCCCAACATTCAATGTGGCGGATATACCAGTTGTAAGGATGATATTCACCAAGAAATGGCTGGAATGGGCGGAGAACAAGATTGCATGGAAGGAACTCTTGTGCTGCGGATGAACTTTCTTTAGTCAAGCTACGCTAAGGTACCATCCATCTTACTTCTACTTTTTATACATCATAGAAACAGAATACATGACTAATTGCAAACATCAAAGGATTTTAGGATATAGATTCATGATAAACATATAGTGACCACTGTGTTTGCATGCATAATTTGGGAACATCACATAGTTTCCAGATAAAAATGTACTTTCTACACGAAAAAAGCAGTGCCTTCCATGTCTAGTAGCAATTTTTTTTGTTACATTCCATAACTTATCTACTCTTCCATGTCTACAAATATCAAGCAACCATTGGGAACTCTGTCGACGTAGTCGTAGGAGCAATTTTGGTAGGACAGGCTGCTGTTTTGTGTTCTGTAGACCCGCAGACTGCACACTTAGGCTTGCATGTAGATTTTAGGTGAAGACCTGACTTCTTCCTTTTCGACTCTGGGCGCCCTTTTGTTGTTGTTTTAGGTGGGTTCCTGACTCAGCGATTCTCTGTTGTTTTGACACCATCAACAATCACTGAAACAGGCTCGACACCATCAATCTCTTTCTTACCTTTTTTCTTCCCACTTGCTGCAATCTTGAATGCTACCAATTCATTCTCTAGGGCGCGCATGTGCTTATTAGCAACAACATTAGCTTTATCTGAACAACAAACAATCTCAGCTAACTTCGTGAATTCATTGCACAGATTCCCGTATCTGATAACTTTCTTCTCCTTCATAGTTAGCTTTCTGTCAGTTGGAACTTCGGGGACATCTATCTGTGTGCCGAGTGGTTCATGCACTGGGGCCAACCACCTGGGTAGCAAGCAAATATCTGGTATACAATGTGTCGTGCCAGCATGTGCCATAACTCTTAAAACATGACAACACAAAATGCCATCCCTTTTCATCTTGGAGCACTCACAGCTGTACACACCATCTTCTAGGTTCGCTTCAACTCTGTATCTTCTTCTACCATACCCAAACACTGCACCTTTTATTGGAATTACATCATAAATGCCAACAGTTAACTCTTGAACATAGTAAGCTGTAAATTTGCGTAGCTCTGCACGAAACCTCAAGTAGATGGGTCTAGTATACACCTGCAGGGCTTGTTGTTCCAGTGGGTATTCTGACCAGACCTGCACTTCTTTTTCCTCAGTCTCAAATTCATTCCCATCTTCTGCCACATCAATTTTTGACCGTATTTTTCTGTACTGGCCAAAGAAATGCATGAAACTATTATGTGGGTTAACATATCTTTTCAGAACTGCGTTAAACCCTTCGCTTGAGACAGTAGTCTGTAAAAATGGGAAGAAACGGTCCTTAAAGTATGCAGGAACAAATGTGTGCCTAAGATCATATAGATCAAACAAATGTTTGTTGTTCGCAACATTATGTTTTTGCAACATTTCTGCCCATCTAGCTTCAAATTCATCCACTGTCATGCTGTAGTCTATATTCTCGTTCAATTCTCGACGTAGCACCTCATGTTTAGACACAAAATTTCCCAAGTCACCCTGCACATTCTGCATGATATGCCATCAACAATTACGGTGCACTGTATCTGGGAAAGCAACCAAAATTGCGCTCTTCATTGCTACATCCCGATCTGTTATGAAGTTGTCAGGTTGGACACCATCCATAGCTTCTAGGAAAGCTTGAAACAACCAAACAAAATTTGATATTCTTTCATTTCTCATGAAGCCACACGCCAGCTGTATTGACTGGCCATACTTGTTGATTCCAATAAAAGGTGCAAAGGGCATGTTATACATGTTGGTCATGTATGTTATGTCAAAGGACAAACAATCGTGGTATGTCTTGTAGGCAGTTCGAGCAGCACCATCAACCCAAAAAAAATGTCCTCAACCCTGTCATCATGGTCCAAATGTATTTTTTTTTTAATTTTCACTGGGGGGGGACAAGCCCCACCTGAATCTTTGATTATATATGTATGGTACGACCCCGAAGGCCGAGAGTTTTGCTTTTACAGGGGGGGTTTACATTGAGCAGAGAAAGGGGAGAGGAGTCACACCCTGACATCTAAACACTGCAGCCATGTTTCAGCAGCCATGTCCAGCCTTGGGGGGAGCCGTGAGCGCCACAGACGGGCGTCTTCTTGGCACAGCTTGAAGAGGAGCGGGAGGCAGGGGCGCTGGTCCCTGAAGGCCACCGCATTCCTATGGTTCCAGAGGTGCCAGCAGCAGAGGAGGGTGAAGGTGGAGGCAGTTTCCACCGTGATCGGCGCCGGCGCGCCGTAGGTGTGGAGCAGGCGGACACTCGCTCCCGGCGGGAAGTAGAACCCCACCGCGCCCCAGAATTGTCGGGCAAACGAGCATCCAAAGAAGATGTGATCAGCGGACTCGAGGGGCGCACGACAGATCGGGCAGTCTGCCTCCGTGACGGTGAGAATCTGCTTGCGGACCAGGGCCTCCCGCGAGAGGATTCTTCTCTTGAGCAACAGCCAGGCGAAGAAGCGGACTTTCGATGGGGCAAAGTTATCCCAGACGAAGCGGTGGGCGGGGTCGTCAACACCGCCCAGCATCCGGAGGCCGTAGAGAGTAGCGGCGTCCAGGGCACCAGATGGCTTCCTGCAGCGGGTCAGCACCCGCTGGTCCTGCACGGGGGAGAGCTCAAACCCCTCCAGAGCCGCCAGAAGAGCGGGCAGCTGCAGGAAGCCATCTGGTGCCCTGGACGCCGCTGCTCTCTACGGACTCCGGATGCTGGGCGGTGTTGAAGTTCAGGCGAGGGACCAAGCAGCGGCGGACACCAGCGGCTAAGGCGGAGCGGACGGTGACCTCGCTGTCGAGGGCGTGGGAGAACAACGCAGGCCACCGCACAGCGAACGACGCGCCGCCCCTCCAGTTGTCCAGCCAGAACGCAGTGCGTCCGCCGTCGCCCACCAGCACCGTGGTGAGCCCGCGGTAGAGCGGCATGAGAGCAGCAAGCCGCGCCCAGTGGTGCCCTGCAGCTTTCTGCCCGGCGATCGAGGACCAAGCCCACCGGGCCCAAGGCGAGACGTCCTCGGAGTGGAGGCGATGTACAAGCTTCATCTGGAGGCACTCATTCTTCGTCGCCAGACATTTCATCCCGAGGCCACCTTCAGCTTTGGGTCTGCAGACCACCTCCCAGGCCCAGTTGTCCAAATGTATTTTGTAAAAGAAACCTGGGTCTTCTTCCTTCATCTGCTAAAACTTTTCAAGCAACTGGGCCATATCAGTGTTGGTGTGTTCCTCCACAAGTGTTGCTTTGTAGTTGCCTATATCTTTTGTAAGATGAGGAACAGTCTTCTCATCACCATATATCTCCCCCATAATTTGCATTATTCGACCGGACGACAGGTTGACTTTGTGCAAAAGCTTTATAAAATGCTTCTCTTCTCTAGGTATCCTCCTGTGTGATCTCAAGTACCTTTTCAGCGATCATTTTCTAACCAGTGGATGGTTGTGCTCCTCTATGAACATTGTTACAGTCCATCTAGCTCCAACTCGTTTGACCCTTAGCCTAGCTCTACAATCTGTTTTCCGAGTGAAGCTGCGGATTCGTTGCCACATAGGAGGTGCTTCTTGCTGGTTCACATCTTCAGTTTTGCCACTTTTGTTACACACAAAGAGGTATTTGTCCTTCTGGTTGTGCACAGTAGAATTCCTAGAAGTGCTAGTTTTGATAGAGAAACCAACATGTTTTGCATACTTGTTGTAATGTAACCTGGCCTCCTCCCATGAACAAAATGACATCGTAGCATATGGTGTCTGGGGTACATTCTGGCTACTTGGAGTAGACTGCACCTCATCATCACTGTCCGGCTGCGAATCTTCTAATGACAGCGTTTCCCCAGTCCCAACAGCATCAGTAGATCGGGATCGGGCACTGTTGTTGCTTGCATGCACACCACTAGAACCAGGAACATCCACACCCAAGCCAGATGAAGGTGTAAAAATTTCTGGAACCACATTCTCATGGAAAGGAACACCCTGCCCAGTAGGTATATCTAGCATAACTACATCTTCATCCTCACCAATAGGTTCATTAAGGTCAAGTCCGACAACTGGCTGGTGTCTGTCCATACCTCATACCTGTATGCACATAAAAACACATATCATTCAGAATTTAGTTACCCAAATCAAATGTGTATCTAGCATATAATTACTTACTCTAATCTTTATTTTTTATGTCTGCACATAAAGCTACCGAGTTTGTTACTTCCTCAAACTTTTTCTCTAACATTTGTCTTTGCTTGATACTTGTATACAGGTACAGAAACAAAAGGATGCGAGGCAGAGTCTGGAGTTTTGTGAGCTGTCATTCAAGATGTAATAGTCACTAGTCCACAACCAATTTTAATGTATATATCAAGATCAGGTATAAGTCAAGTTTTAGTTGACAGCAAGTCAAATGGGGTGTGATGGGATGCAATACTACTCCCCTATTGTGTTTTGCTAGCGTGCACGTACAAGGACCAGATGAAACTCTGCTCAATACTAGTGACTAGTGTTTTCTATGCCTGCATAATCTTTCGATGTAGTTACATGCTACTAGTTGATGTACTGGATCATTTTTTTTATGTACTCTGGCCGCAATGTCTCAGTACTTCCCCTGCAATGTATATTTTTCCCCAGTTAATTACATCACCAGTTTACATGCAGGGTCTAATATTACTCCTGTAGATTAATCTTATAATATGATTGTGATTTTTTTTAAATCAGGTTTCTATTTCCCCATAAAATAAACCTGATTTAAAAAAAAATCACAATCATACCCTTTTCACGGTGTGTCCGGCCCTGTGGCATCATGCCAGACTGTACTACACCCCGATCAAAGACGTCGTGGATCCTGCCACGTCAGCCCAGCCAGACCCGCACATAGTTATAGTATGACGTCTTTGGGGCAGTTTGACGCACATGTTACCATAGCGCCTCATGATGGGTGTGGCTGCAAACGAGTTGAGTTTGAGCGAGTTATACTAGGCTGAGCTCAGCTCATACTGAAATGATACGCTAGAAATGATATTTATATTTTAAAGACGTGCATTGCACGTGCATGGCTACTAGTACTAATAAAAGAGCAAACATGCCCTTCTCTGAACACATCGCGCTAATCTACACAGAACAATTACCACCGCATGATTAGGCCCATCAAACTAAATCTAACTGTTGTTAACCAAATATTTCTCTGGTGTGCACTTGGTGATTTAAATCCGATGCATATTTCCAACCTTTACATCTCGACAGGCTGATATCATTTGAAAGCGGGGTGATTTGGCACTTTGGATGATGTCTTCTTCCTTGGATGTATGATGAGAGATATTTATCGGTGGGGGTTTGTTTTGTTTAGGTAAAAGATGAAAGAGCTAAGTGGCGGCTACAACATTGTCGGTCTCTCTCAGGTACGGAGTACGTTCACGTGCTATTGTTCTGTTCAAGACTTCAAGGTCTATGGCATTTTCTTTTTAACACAATCAAGCAAAACGTAGTTGTGTCCTTGCTACATTATTTACTCAACAGAACTATCCCTCCCCCCGAATTCCATAATATAAGACGTTTTAGCAACAAACAACTTGCTAAAACATCTTATATTTCCAACCTGAAACAACTCAAATATTATTTCAACTCCCAATATTTGTATTTCTGGACAAGACAGCCTTTGTTGGAAATCAACCCCCGCACGAAAATGGTTCTCTAAAAGCGCTTATAAGCATTGCATGAAAAATCTCATGCTGCCTGCTAATTAACAACCAAAGGAAGTGCCAACACAAGTCAAGACTTTGCTCCAGTTTGGAAAGCAAGGAATTGCTGCCAAGGATCCAAACTTTTGCGTGGAGATTACTAGCACCGCTCAGTGGTAAGCGAGCTAGTAAATTTTCTATCCATATCGAGAAAGATTGTAACATATGTGGCATGTTAGAGGATGAGATGCATTTATTCTTTGGAAAAGCTAGGGAGTAGCGCTGCATGGAGAACTCTCCCGTGCGGTTGCAAGTTTACATGCATTTCTCCCTATAGCGGAGAGGACATGCATGCATGTAGTAGTTTGCCACGTTATGGATGACATCATCATATTAATTGGTAAATTCAAAAATTCAAAATGATTTATCTTCTAAACCGTTGTCCCGATTAGTGATCAGATTACACCGTTAAGTTCGTCTCGATAAGGGCTTCAAAACTAGATCTCATATTAATAAGTTCTGATAATTTTTATTTTTCCTCGCCAGATACCAGATTACGGTAGTGTGGCTATCAGATTAACAACGAACAATTACCAGAAAAACTTTTACATATTTTTAGACATTGCAACACAAATATATATCGGTTGTGACGAATTTTTTCCGCCACACCAGTTACTGTATTACAACACTATGGATACCAGATTAATATCGAACAGATACCATGATAATTGAACATGGTTGTCAGATAATTTATATATATGTTTAGACATTTTATAGTGATATGTATAAGTAGAGAGGAAGAATTCAAACAGTTACAAAATCTAAGAGATGGTATCATGTCGTCATACAAAGTAGTATAATACAATCCTACGTTGATGCAGAATAGAGTACAATTAACCGGATAGCCAATTTATGATAATCCAATAGGTTAGTGATAATAATCTGGTATCTATCGATGGAAAAAAAATTATCAAAACATGCCAACATGGGATCGAGTTTTGTAGATCTCGTCGTGACTAAGCCAACAGTGAAAACAGATTTTTTTATCGGATTATCGATTTGAGCGATAAAAGTTTTTTAATTTAGTCATTAAAAAGAATCAAACATGACATCATCGTCTACATCACTGCATGCATGCAAATTGAAACCGTTGCATAGGTATGGTATTGGTGCGGAGCCGTAGTCATTTGGTCTTTCTTTGCCCCTTTTGCCAAAGCAGTCTGGTTTTCTCAACCATGGTTCATCAGGACAGAAGTTTTTGTTGTTGATCATCTTTGAACATTTTTTTTTGATAAAGGGCTTTATTACTTAAGAGTTTTAAGCGTTACACCCGGGCTCTGCATAACAAGATGCACACAGCCGACAAACATAAATGAAAAAGACATCACATCATAGGCCTAGTTACAAATCATAAGATCCTGTACTCCGTCTATGGTGGTGGTCCAATGCGAAGATCACGCTGCCACCCATGTGGGATAAAAATGTCCCTCGCCGTAGTCTCCAGTCGCACACACACCTCCATAAAAAGGTCTCGAAATGCCACGCGTTGTAATATGGACCACGAACGGAGCAAACTTGTGCACCGGTATATTACCTGCAATAGGGAAGCATTTTTATTATTAAAAATTTTGTCATTTCTACAAAGTCAAAGCGACCAAATAACGGCTATCGCTCCCACCCTAATAATAGTTCTATATTTGCGATCAATTCCATGTAACCAGTTGCCGAAAATATTCGCAACTGATCGTGGAGGATACAAATTAGAAGCAACTTGGATGGTTGACCAAATAGAACGTGCGACCTTGCAATCGAAGAAAAGGTGTTTTATCATCTCATCGTGTAGACAGAAAATACACTTCTTACTTCCTTTCCAATTACGCTTAACAAGGTTATCTTTGGTGAGGTGAGTATAACTCCTCGACGAGCATACCATGCAAAAAATTTAATTTTTAATGGTATTTTCATCTTCCAAAGTTTCTCATTTTTATCAACTGGCATGTCGTCTTGGATGAGGTCTCTATACATGGAGTCCACTGAGAAACATCTGTTCTCATTAAGGGTCCAGCGAAATATGTCAGGCCCCAGTAGAAAGTTGGACCATGGCTAATCTCCCTAAAAGGGCATGCCATGATTGTAATCTGGGTCCGACCAAATCTCACCTGATCGTCATAACTGGAGGAGATGATTGCATAACCTCAGCTAGCGTATCACTTTTATGACGAACAATGTTGTATAGAGCTGGATATTGGTCCTTTAGAGGAGAGTTTTCTAACCATTAATCCTCCCAGAACCTAATTTCCGAGCCATCTCTGATAGTGAATTTCCCAAAGCGAAAGAAAAACTAATGCTCCTTTCAACATTTTTATGATGCAATCCTATCTTATGGGCACCCTAATGCTTTGGTAGTGAATATGTACACATTCCGTTGGTGTTTTTGGAAAGCAAGAAATGATGCACTCTTTGGAAGAAAAGTTAGTAAGCCTAGTCACGTGTATGCAGCAATGCAAGCTATTTTGCAGGAAACATCAATGTCAATGTAGGACTGCAGGCTGACCCCCGCCCAACCAGATCCTTACGATGAGCAGATTAACAAAATGCCGGGAGCTTCTATCTGTGATTTGTCTTGTTTCCAGGTCAAGTTCTCTTCTCTGATGCAACTTGGAAGCCGATTCAAGGGCGACAACTAGCTCCAGCAGGCCTTGGCGTTTTCATCCAAAACTTCAGGAGTCAACATTGTACACAAATTCATATTGCAGCGATATCTCCTCCGGTTGCTTCGGTGCTTCAAGCGGAGGCATATGCCCTTCTACTTGCAGTCATGGTGGCAGGTTGCCTTCATATTCAGTTTACAAGCATGTTCAGTGACAAGCACTCTCGTCCGGGCAGCAGCAGCGAATAAAATCATTGAGGATCCCGGGCATGGGGAGCTTGCCCCCTTGTTGGCGTCCATCTTCAAGAAAAGGAGCTTCGACCATCACAAAAAATTCCATGTTGCTAGGCACCTGAACTTCAAAGCAGATTTTCTAGCTAAATTAGCTCTCAGGCTCAACAAAGATAGCTCTTTTAGATGTTTATGTGCATCTCCAGCTTCAGGATGTTGTCCAGTTCGTGCCGATCAGACTGGTTTCTGTAAAGTGTTCTTAATCTATAATATATGCCCTCTGTTTAAAAAAAGAACTCAAGCATTGCGGTCGAACAGAAATATAATGATGATGAACTTTATGGTTTGAGTTCTAGTTTGTATAGAACTAATAATTTCCTAGTTCATTAGCTCGGGCTGACAGAGAACGACACGGGTGTCCTCCTTCAGTCCTTAACGTGACGATTCACATCATCCGTCCATCGTCACATTTTGTGTATATAACAATGGATGGTGAATATCTGCCTGCTTTGCTTGTAATCAACGTCTTGTAAAAGTACGCTGCACCACAGCAACTGTAAAAGTAGATGACACACGCTACAATCGTATACCTGTCATGCTCATGCCCTTATTGTTATTGGGTTTGTCACAGCTTCCTCAGGGGATTTTAGACAGTTTTTCATTCACCTCAACCCAATGGATTCGGTCTGAACCTAGAGAATTGGACTAGTTTTCAGACAGTGTAACAAATACAGCATCTCACAAGTGATCAATGCCTCTTCTGATTTGAAATTCATTTTACAGTTGTTAGATGCTGCTGATGTGATCCAAATCAATCGCAAAGCACCAAATTCATTAACCAATAACATGATCCAGGAGATTACCTTACACACTCAGCAATGTTCTGCCTTCTTTTAATTTACTTGCTTATTATACACGCAACTCCGCGGAAACAACAAGATGCCAACCAGGTTCCCTCTGGGAAATGCCAAAATTTGATGACGATATCATGCCGTCTGCTCATGCCTACGCTCTGCTATCCACTCTCTCTGAAGCCGCCAAATGTTGTTGTTGGGCACAAGAAGTGATTTGGAAACAAGTCAACTGCTCTTCTCCGCCGGTAAAAAATAGCAATACGTGCTTATCCTTTCATCCTATGTTGAAGGCCCTGCTTGATGGAGCTCCAAATTCCGAAGGACAATCCGTGCGAAGATTTTCGCTTCGATAGGAGCTGTTGCTGCCGCTGCTGCCCACCGCAAGACACGGGATGCTCCAGCTTTCTGAAGTAGGGCTGCATGGTGCACCGCATGTCGACCTCCCGGGATAGTGAACTGCATCATTAGAGACACTGGTCAGGAGAAAACAGTATCACAGCAGAATCGGTAGAAACGTATCAGAAACTGAAGCAACTGAGGGTACATGGAAACAAAGCATGAAGGGATGTTTGAATACGCAATTCATCATTGCTTCAAATCAGGTCGAATATCAGGAAGCTAGATGAATAGAAATAAAATGATGCAGGCAGAAGGGTAGCACAATGGCAAGTGGTACATAGGCATGACTAAATATATAATGCATGCATGGTCATTATAAAATTCAGTATACAAGAAAACCTTAGAATATAGACATATTATATGCTTCATGTTATAGTTGCCGATAGGAGAATCCATATTACAGAGGCACTGAATGTTGGAAACTTGAGGAAGTCCTAGTATTTGTAATTACTCGTTAGGCATCCCTTATGCATGAGTAAGCCTAGCCAAGTTACTACAGCAGCTGGAGCAACCGGACTTAGGGTGATCCTGCCAACGACATGGGATGTACACTGAATTTCTTTAGCTCACATGTATTCTGCCTCCTAGGAGGATTGTAAATAACTCTTATCTTTTCAATGAAATGAAACGCAAAGGTCCTTTGCCTTTTCTCGAAAAAAAAGTTACTACAGCAAGACAACTCTTATGAGACTCAAGGATACTAGCTGTTGAAGTGGATAAAACAGAACCAACCTGAAGCAGAGCAAAAGCTGCACAAGCTCGAAGAACTGATGAAGGATTCCGAAGCGTGTCAATAAATCTAGCAATCTCAGCTCCGCTGAATTTAAAATTAAATTAGTATCCTGCTAAATTAATATCTACACCATGCCACAAGCTCAAAAATAACATTCAGTCATTCACGAAAGGAAATTAAAGAAACCGTAACAGCTCAACGTATTATCACATTATAACTCCCGAACAATAGTCCATATTAAGCATAGCCCAGCTCATTATCACATGATAAACAGATCAAACAATAGTCCCTATATATGTAGCTATGTGATGTACCAACACAGCATTCAGAAATGTCTAGAGGATCCGTTGTGTTAAGCATAACTACGTTTTTTTCACTACTGGGTTAACTTCTGAACCAAGCCAGTCCATCGGCACCTATCCTCCTTCCTGTACTAACCAAGAATCCCTAATACTGGCAGTGGCAGTCAATACCAGACCTCAACTACTGACTGCTATCACCGGCAATTATGAGCAGCAAGCAAGTTTCCAAAGATACTGAGAAATGAGAATCCTGAGCGTAATTTTATCGAACTTGTTTTGCCTTCACCCACCGCCAACATGTTTGTTTTGAGACAATTATATTTAAAGTTTCTGTTTCGAACTTTGAAAATCTAAAAGGACTCATCTGCCTATTATGGATAAAATCTAAGAATGTCAGAATCAAATTTGGCATGGTTTTAAGCAAATCATCGCACTGATCCTTTTGCAATGTTAAACATGAAAAGTAAACCAGAACTCACGTTGAACTATCAAATCAGATAATTATACTGAAGGGAGATTTCACAAATCACAATTACCCATATTATCATGACAAAACTGTCTTCATTTCATATTTCAGTTGAAAAAATGAAGGCCAAGCTTCAGTTCTAGTTGATACTATACAATGAAATACAAAGCCAAACCTGCATCTAAGATGTCCAGCTTCTGGTATAAAAAGTGCTTCTGCAACCTGAGATAAGGCTGCTGCGCCTGAAGATGAAGCAGCCATAGAAAACATTTGCGGATCTGAAAATGTCAACACAAAGGCTTCTATATGCTTCAATGCCAACCTTCTTGCTCTCTCAAAATTTACAATCTTGCAACTACCCTCTGAGGATGTCCCAACCAATGCTACCTCATCCATTCTGCCAGTCAACAATTCAAGATTACACCATATAAGTACATCTTTTATTTTCCCTCTTTCTACAATATCTCAAAACCCTATTTTGGAAGCCATACTACAGAAGTTCTAGCAACATATCTACAAGCAGATCTCGAGAGTGGAAACCATATTGTATTAATTAATACTAAAAAGAAATACAGTAGCTCACTAGGATTATGAGGCATAAATTGGAAGATACTATCCAGTGAGGGAGGGCCACATGTCAATGACGCATTGGGTGATATTTTGTAACTTAATAATTTTTGCAATTGTAATGACCTTTATACTGGCATGTAGCATCTAAGATGGTTTACTTATCAGACAGTAAACAAACGGTGCAATACGTACAAGAAAATATAAGGCAACTTCGTGTAGAAAATTTGCATATAATTCATCAAGTATTAACATATGGGGAAAACAACCAAACCATGGTATGTTTTGTCATTACTTGTACAGCTTAAGCAACATGAGGGGGAAGCAATGACTAATAAACAGCGTACCTTCCATCAAACATATAAGCAAGGGTTAGTGCAGCCATGAACCGAGCCATTTTTGAATGTGATGATGAGCAGAGGTGCACTAGGACAGGTACGCCACCATTTTCAACTATGCGGAGAGAATTACAAGAATAGAAAGCAAGATTCCACAGTGCACCAGCTGCTGTCTCATGAACATCCTGTAGAAGGACCAAGTACATAACTTGAGAAAATGAAGCTTTTCTTGTTTGCATGCTTACCTTAGGAAGGAGGTATTAGATATCAAAGGATGGAAATCTAGATTACAAAGTGCCTTTAGAATCACATAAGCAGCAGAGATTAGTCAATCTTAACAATGAACTAAGGGCTTCAAGATTCAAGAAAGTATGATGGTGGCGAATACTTGACTTCGCTTACAATATTGATCAAGAAAACAGCTACACAAAATTCAGATGAAGAAAACTAAGTCAAACTGGATCACAAACTTCAAATATAGCAACTGGACAAGGATAAAGTACACGATCATAATGCTGCTTCTAGAAGCTCAACATAGTCCTTCGACAGAAGAAGAAACTAAGCATACAAGTATAGTGCAGTAGACAAGAACACCAAATAATAGAGCATGCAATTTTTTAAAGCCATGTCAGTGTTCACATTGTCTTTATAAACCAAACCCACTGGGTGCACCGAAGATAAGAAGCACTTACTTCAGCCTCCGACTGTGCCAACGCAATTAGAGGTGCAACACCTCCTTCCCTTCCAATAGCAATGCTGAAAGCACAACAGAAGAATTAGCAGCAGCGATGTCATGAGGATTGATAATTACAACCACTCCTGGCTAAACGAAACAAATGAAGCCTATGCCGACAACAATTCTTGACTAGTCTCTGCAAAATTATTCCCAGGGTAGAAACAATAAGGTATTGACCGTTATCTACCCACGTGAATAGTATTGCAACTTATTCCATTTACGGTACACAGGAATAAAGATACAACACAAGAGTGTAAAACTTGCATCTATTTGTATTGTAAGCTTACTTTCACAACATGATCTATGTAATTCATAGCGGGCACATATGTATGCTTACCTCTTCACTCTGCTCTACGTCATTTCATGGTAAGTATGCATCCATGCGCATATTTTTACACCCACTAATTGCGGTTGTTCATAATCAAACTAATATTTGGCCACCTGATCATACGGATATTCTTAAGGATATCTACAAATACATTGCCAACAAATATGAACTGAATCCAAATACAACATATACATGTATCATGTGTCTTTCGTTGCACACACACACGCACGCAGACAGACACAGAAAATTACACAGTAAGGAATCTAACAAGCAAGATGATGCCATCAACTCAGCTATTCAGTTACCTGTTTGCTTCTGAAACAGATAGTCCCCACAGAGCACCTGCAGCTCTCTCCTGAAGACCGTTGGAAGCATTTAAACATTCTTGACAAAGTGAGACCTAAACATTTGAGTCATTAATGTTAAGTAAAGAAATGTTTCCTATTAGAAAGCATATAAAAGGTGCTGGACCAGGTGAGGTTTGCTGTCAGTGCAAGGCAAGGAGTCGACCAGATACTGAAAAAATTGTGTCATGCTTTCTCTTACTTATTTTCTCGACTTCTTCACAAAAACAAAATTACCAACATGCTTTTCCCCTTAAAACAGTTCCTCGATTCTTCAAGATTTTGCTCAGGTGAAAAGTAATTTGAGAACTACCTTAAGTCGGCTGCCTCTTTAGCAGAGAAATGTATAGGCAAAAGTAGGGCAAAAGAATAACTAACTTGCAGCAGATGTAGCAAAGACAAAGCCATACCAGAGCTTCAACACCACCAGCAGCAGCTATCGACTCGCGATTTCTATCATCAAACGATAAGTTCCACAAAGCACCGGCAGCTTCTTGTCTAATTACATGCATAAAAAATTGCCAACTGCAACTTGAGATTTGTGGCAAGATTCGAGAAAGCTCTAACATATAGTTCAAAAACTTGGCAGGTCAGTGTCGTTTGACTAAAGCAGAACTATACCTCACGCCTTCATTTGGAGAACGTGTTAGCTGCACCAAAGCTTCAATAGCACCTGCTTCCTGACCAACGGCAGCATTATTATTGTTGTTGTCACCATGTGCAGCTAAATTAGCTAAAGCTCGTGCAGCCTGCATGCAAAATGATACTCAGTTATTTAAGAGATAACCCAACATTGAATTAAATCAGTAAAAGATATTTGTACAGAACATGCAATGGGAATTGCTCCTCTGGCCTCAGTAAACATAAATCAAATAGTGATTGTGCACGGAGCACACAGCCCAAAATTTAGTCAAAGAAGGACAAGCATGTTGGCAACACGTTTTTATCCCTTTTTGCGAACATATAGAGGCCAAAATGAAAAGGGAAAGCATGCAAGTGCACTCCATGATGCAGTCATATCGCAGTTAAATCATCCACTCATTGCTACATTCCTTACATCTCCGGCTAGTGCAGATAAGACATAAATAATCAAAGGTGCAGATTCAAATGTGTCCAACCAACCGAGCATTTATGTTGTAGTTTCTGCTGAAGCTTATTTGACTGAAAACAAGGGGGCTAGGTTCACTTAAACTATTTGACAAAATTGGAAGATGTATAAGCATTAAAAACAAGGTGCATGACTGCATGTTACCTGTTCTAAGACCCCTTCAACTTTGCAGGAGCAAGCAAGTGTAACCAAGGCACGGATGCCACCGGCCGTTGCAACCTCCAAGCTACACTTGTCATCAGCAGCCAGATTTGCAAGTGCACCAGCAGCACGTTCCTGCAAAAAATTATAACAGCAACAACAAAAACAACACACCTATTACAAAACTGAATCAGTGCTTTTCAATGAAAACATGTACGGTAAAGAAATTAGAGACAGTCCTTACAAGAACTCCAGTTCCTGCAGGCCATCGAAATATAAGATCAACCAGAGTTTTTATCCCACCAGCCACTGCAATAGCCACCTGATAAGGAATTAAAATGAGTCATCATACGGACAAGAAATGTTGAGGGTATAGCAGTCAGAAACAACACCAAGTGCTCACAACCTTGTGTTCTTCTCCCACTGACAAATTCCATAGCCCCCCAGCAGCCTCTTCAGCAACCAGCCGGTTTACCGACTTTGCCATGCTAGCGAGTATGATAATACCACCCTGATCTGCAACTGATTTTGCAACCTTTGGATTCACGGATAAGTTGGCGATTGCCTACACAAACACATCAAGAATGCATAAGAAAATATTGAGAAATATAATTGCATGACTGCAGGACTCAAAGAAGAGAAAAACCTTTGCGGCTTCAGACTGCACACTCTCCCTGGAGCACCTTGCAAGATCCAACAAAATCGGTATGCCCCCTTCACGCATCACAGCCTCAGACCTTGCAGGGTCCACATTGGTGTTCTCATCATCAACAACCGCAAATGTTGAGAGCGTAGTGGCTGCCCGCTCCTGCACATCCTCCTGTGAGCTCTTGAGCAGGGTTAGTAGCAGCGCGGCGCCCTGGTCCAGCCAAAACTGGCTCATGCCATGTGGATTGGTCTCGGCGATCCGTAGAAAGGACTGCGACAAGACCCATTCGAGCCATGTCATGAGCTGAGGCACCCCGTTAATCCAGTTACACTCATCAAACAGCGCGGTGTCCTTGACAGCCATGTCTGGAAACAGTGTGGAGGCGATGGATTTAGAGATGGTGGTGTTGATGGTGAGCACGAGCTTGCCCTTGGAGTTGGCGAAGGCAGTGGGGGTGTGCGCCTCTTCCTCCTCGAGGGAAGCACAGTTAAGTGCACATATGAGCCTGAGGGTTGTGGAGTGTGACAAGAGCCGGGAGACGGCGGCCGGGGAGACGTCGGTGCGGGAGACGTCGAGGGCGGAGAGGGAGGGGAGCTGGGCCCAGGATGCTGAAGCCGTGGCCCACTTGACGTTGCTGCAGCCGGCGACGGAGAGGAAGCGGAGGGAGGTGAACCCTACTAGGGCGGTCTCGTCGAGAGCGAGGCAGTCAAGGAAGGCGAGGTCGTCAAGGAGGGGGCAGTGGCGCGCGAGGGCGGCGAGGGCGGAGGCGTCGACCTCGCGGAGGCCGGAGAGGCGGAGGCAGCGGAGGCGCGGGCAGCAGAGGGCGACGTGGCGGAGGGCGTCGCTGGAGATGCGGTCGAGGGGTTCGGGCCCGATGTGGAGCTCCCGGAGGTGGTGGTGGCGCGCGGCGAGGACGGCCAGCGTGGCGTCGGTGAGGTCGCGGCAGCCGGAGAGGCGGAGGGAGAGGAGGCCGGCGGCGCGGAGGAAGGGGGCGGCGTCGGCGGCGGCGCAGCCGGCGAGGCGGAGGCGGCGCAGGTGGGCGGCGCACCTGGGGGCGAGGGAGGCGGCGGCGGGGAGGTCGAGGCGGCGGCGGAGGTCGAGAGCGGCCCAGAGGCACGGGGAGGAGGCGAGCGCCCTCCAGGCGCGGCAGGCGGCGGCGAGGGTGGCGCGGTCGCGGTAGCTGAGGAGCGCGAAGAGGTGTAGCGTGGCGTCGTCCGGGAGCGAGGTCCAGTCGAGCGGGTGCTGGTGCGAGGCCGCGGAGGAGTCCTTGGTGATGCGGCGGCGCACGCGGCGCGTCATGGCCGGCCCGGATGCCGGCGAGGCGGCGAGATGGGTAACGGCGGAGCTTGCCTTGGGGAGGGTGGCAGGGCGCTCGATCCAGTCCGGTCCGGTCAGGTCCGCTTGCTTTCACGCCACTGTACTGTAGCCGACGACGACGGCAGGGAGAGGGATAGGGCCATAGGGGAGGGAGGAGGCCTGCAGACAGACAAAAGACACGAGATACGGTGGAGAGGAGCACCAAATACATCAGGATACGAATGAACGTGCAGAGTACAGGATTTGGTTGAATCGTACTCAAACCCAAATCAGCCTGATTTTTTCTTTATGTCTGGGTCACCCATAAAAATATGTATGAGTTGTACTTTTCTGAGAGAAAAACCGATATATAATTGGACTTTTCTGCTGCACTTTTCTGGCAGAAAAGTGTAATTCGTTCTAGTTGTATTTTTTTTTAACTGTAGTTGCACTTTTTCTGAGGTGATTGAGACTTAAAAAATTCTCAGACATCTGATTTTTTTATGTCTTAGTCACCCACAAAAATGTGCATGAGTTGCACTTTTCTGAGAGAAATGTGCAATTGCACTGCAACTCGTTCGAGTTGCACTTTATTTTGAACTGCAGTTGCACTTTGTTTGAGACTTATGCAATTCTCAGCCATAGGCAAACCCATAGTAAAACTAGAACGTATTTATGTCAGATTTGCATCTTGTTTTCCTCGCCTAGCTAGGAAATTATTGAATGATGTCCGAGCCTTTATGATTAAGGGCTCGTTTAATTCATAAAGAAAAACTTAGACCATCTCCAACGCGCCGATCCAAACGGACCTGTTTTTTGTCCGTTTTTTGTCTGTTTGCATCGCGAAACGGACAGGAAATTTTCGGCCGCGTCCGGACCGAGGGTAGTGCACCCAACGCGGCCAACCCATTTCTTTTTTTTTTTTGTCATTAGCAGGCCAGAAAATGACCGTTTTCGATACATAGATAAGGGGTGGGCCACAAACAGCCTGTTTACACATAATTATACAAAGAAAAAATAATAAAAACCACAGTAGCTACTGCCCTGGCTACTGCCCTAGCTACAACCCTGGCTACCGGCGGCCTACTCCTCGTCGTCGTCCTCGTCGCAGAGGTCAATGAACGGCGGCGGGGCCCAAAGATGGGCCAGTGGAACCCTCGCCGGGGGAGTAGGTGGCTGCTCTTGCGGCTGCTCGGCGGCGGCGGAAGCAGCTGGGGCAGCGGGGAAGTCCATGTCCAGCGCTGCCTGATGAGCCCCTTGGAGAGAGGCGGAACCTGGCGGCAGATCGAGGTCCAAGGTCTCGAACCACTGCGGCGGCGGCAGAGGATTGTGGGCCTCCTCGGCAGACAGGAGTAGCACGTCGTGCAGGCCTGGACACAACCTGCGCTCCTCCTCGGCGTGGGTGCCCAGCGAGTCCTCCATCACCTTTTTGAGGATCTCCTCCTCCTCGGTGGGCTCGTCGTGCTGGTGCTCCTCCTCCTTCTGCACTTCCTCCTTCACCCACATTGGTGGGGGAAGCGGTGGTGGAGCATAGCCGCGTGGTGGCGGCGGCGGCCGCACGGACAGGAAAGCCGTCCTGCGCCGCACGTCGTGCTCGTCCTTGAACCAAGTGTCCCAGAAGGGACTGTTCACCAAGAACGCCCGGTCGGCGCGGAGGTTCAGCAGGAGCTGGGCCCGACGACGCTGGGTCTCCTCCATCCTGGCTCGACCGCTCGTCGGGACGGGCGGCACCGGAATCCTTTCCGGATTCAGGTGCCATCCGTCGGGGAGATGGACGTCTGGCCAGGGTAGAGGGACGGCGTTGTCCCAGTACCACTGGCAGGTGGTGGCGTTGAGGTACGTCCGGTACCTCACGCGCCGCCGGTTCGCCATCGCCGGCGGTGCAAGCTAGAACGGAGCGGCTGGGGGAGCCGGCATCGAGCGTGCTGGGGCCGCACGGCGGCGTTGCCCCGACGAGGACCCGGCCTCGGCGTCGTTCTTCGTCTTGCGGCCGAAGAAGCCCATTATGGCTGTAGCTGGCTAGGGTTTGTGCCGCGGCGAGGGAGCAGATCGGGACGGAAGTGGAAATGGGAGTGGGGATCCAGCCGGGGACCGCACAAGTGGATAAAAAGAAGGACTGGGGGGCGATTCCTGTCACTGCGAAGTGGGGCTGAGCCCAGGTGTGGACGGATGCGAACGGGCGCCGCGTCGCTCCGTTTCCTGTCCGTCTGGACGCAAACCTGACCCACAACTAGGGCGGATTTGCGTCGGGCCGGATGCGGGGCGGACGAAAAACGGACCCATGGTCCGTTTGCATCGGCTCGTTGGGCCTTGTTTTCGACCCATCCGGAGCGTTCCAGACGAAATGGGTCAGTGCGTTGGAGTTGGCCTTAAGAAACACATATCAACCGGAAACATTCTCCCATGATACTATCCAAGGTGGATGTGCCAGATTGTATCGTTCAGAAGTTTAGGCTAATTTATCTGTTGAATGTCGGTTATAAAATACTGACTAAGGTTTTGGGTGACATATTTGGTTCGATGATTTCAAAAGGGTAGCAAATACTCAGACTGTTTTTACAAAAAAAGAGTATAAAAGATGGGTATTATCATGAAATGCATTGTTCCTCTACATGGAACCCTGTATAAGATACAACATAGAAAGTGAGCTGGAGTTTTGCTAAAAAATTATTTTGAAAATGCCTATGACAAAGTCAACTGGAATTCTTCTAGTATATAAAATGATGCAAATTAAGAGTATTGACTATTGAGTACAACTGGTGTGACTAATTAGCAAATCTAACTGGGCCGTATAATGAGAAAAAACACGACTCTAACATATTCCCTATAGCAAGGTCTATACCTATATTTTTTAGGGTGTTCCATAAAGAGAACCCACACCCCTATATTAGACATTTCCCCTAAATTTCCTACCGTTGACTGGGGATTTTCCACCGCAACAACCTCTAGGGTTCAGGGGGCCCTCGCCGATGGGCACCACGCGCCGGCTCCACGTGACATCGATGTCGTCTTCCCCTCATGTGTGTAACGCCACACCGTCTCTCAAGCTATCTGCGTTGGTGTGCCATAGGCAAGAAAAGCCACATGATTCATTCATGCATCGCGTCATGCCGGTCTTCGCACAAAGTCTCAAAGTATTCCTCCATCATGCGATGCATATATAGTGGTTTGCTCATGATGCCACATCGTGATGGAAACCTGCACCAACCTATGCTCCTCCATCTCCTCCTTGTACGGTCGAGCTCTTCAAAATCACTGAGATCCAATGACGACTCTGATGTCACCAAATCAATATCCATCATCTTCACGGAGGCGATGGAGTTGGACGACGAGTGTGTATGTGTGTGTGTGTGGGGGGGGGGGGGGGGGGGGGGGGGGGCGCGCATGTCGTGAGTACCGCATAAAATCATGGACAAATTTGTTTGTGGGGAGGCATTGTCATGATTAGCAGCAGCGGTCACGCTCCTAGTATTTATCGGCGGGCAAGTGGAGGCGGGAAGGTGGCAAAACTACGGGAAGACATAATCCTAAATAACCGTGTGTGAAATCAAATATTCACACACGTTTAATAAGATAAAAAATGTGTGCAGTGGTCTCCTTATTGCCATGTTGCGTCGTCTACCATATTGCAAGGGAAGTTTAATCTTCGATGACATGTGGAACGAGAGAACTCACGAAGGCGTGGAGGAAACACACACATCAAGTGGAAGCCGATGAGGCAACATGTTGACCAAGTCAACACACATGAATAATATGAAATTACTGTTTGCGAAGTTAGCCATGCGTCAAACATGACACGCAGTCACACACGAGTTGTTTCATATAATCGTGTGCGATATGACCAGACTTGGCAGACGAATCCTTTGTATAAACCGTGTGCGGTATGACCAGACTTGGCACATGAGTCCATTGTATAAACCGTGTGCGGTATGACCAGACTTGGCAGACGAGTCCTTTGTATAAGGAAAAAGTCCAAAACAAACCTTGAACTCATAGGCAAAAGCTAAATGGAACCCTCAACTCCCGATCCCCGAAATTGGCACTCTGAACTTGTTAATCCCGGTCTATTTTGAACCCTAGATCTGTTTGGCGAACTAGGAATTTACAATCCCGACGGGGATTACAGGCTCCTCTCAATGACAGTGGAAAATATTTGAAATTCGTACTTTGAGTTTCAAAAAAAATCGAAATTTATTTAGTGAATACGCATACATGGTCCGTATGTACGAGAGAAATTTCGACAAAAAACTCGTTTTATTTTGGGCTATAGAAAAAAGACAAATTCCTGACAGTATATAGTACTCGGTTTTTGAAAATTTTGAAATAAGTACTTTTGAGTTTAAAAAAAAATCGAAATTTATTTAGGGAATACGCATATATGGTCCGTATATACGAGCGAAATTTCGACAAAAAACTCGTTTTATTTTAGGCTATAGAAAAAAGACAAATTCCTGACAGTATATGTATGAGCGAAAGTGTTTTTTTTATATCTCCCAAAATACATGGTATTTTGAAGAGAATTTCTGACGTACGTTCCTGCCATATATATCTATCTGTATATTTTTGGGCCAAATTTTTGGAGACTCGGAAATACATTTTTTAAAAAATTTGGACGAAATCCCAACTCAAACAGGTCCAGGGTTCAAAATAGACCGGGATCAACAAGTTCAGAGTGCCAATTTCGGGGATCGGGAGTTGAGGATTCCATTTAGCTTTTGCCTATGAGTTCAAGATTCGTTTTGGACTTTTTCCTTTGTATAAACCGTGTGTGGTATAGCGCACGTATTGGAAGGTAACAAATCGTGTGCGCAATGTCCTAGACTTACGCATACGGCTGGAGCACCTGTAGACGGTTTTAAAATGGGAAAAGTCCAAATTAAACCTCAAACTTGCGGTGCTTAGCTAAATTGAACCTCAAACTTACAATCCCTGAAATCAGCACACCGAACTTTCAAATCCCGGTCTATTTTAAACCTTAGGCTCGTTTGATTTAGAATTTTGCTGAGGTGGCAGGTCAAACCCGGGTTGTTGACTTGGGTCCACATGACAGTTCTCGTCATACTGTATCTATCTTCTCTCCAAGTTCGTGGCCACGGTCGTCGACCTCGCCGTTCAGCGCCGCCGCGAGTACGCCGTCAGTTAGTTCATGACCGAGTGGTTCGCATCTGGTGGGCTCGGACTACGGCGGCACGTCCGCATACAAGAACACGGCAGCCGAGCTGACGACGGCGCGCTGCCGATCACGGGGACCGGCTACTCACGTTCATCCTTTGCTAGTTCGACCGCGGAAATGTTTGTGCTCGCCTGTATGATGGTGCTCATCTCTGGGCTCTCCTCGGCGTGTTCAGCCTGGTCGTGGCATTGCAGGTTAG
This sequence comes from Puccinellia tenuiflora, assembly GCA_012064385.1. Classification (NCBI taxonomy): domain Eukaryota; kingdom Viridiplantae; phylum Streptophyta; class Magnoliopsida; order Poales; family Poaceae; genus Puccinellia; species Puccinellia tenuiflora. The sequence goes on along the minus strand of QRDG01001789.1, from coordinate 197,821 downwards.
CGCTGGCCATGGTGTCGCAGGCTCGCAGCACCGGGCGGTGCTCCGGCTGCTTTTTTCCTAAGCTTCTGTAGAGGATTCCTCGGCGATGCGTACTCTGCGGCGGATTGCTCGAGGACGCTTCATCATGGAAGAGGACAAGGTGAATTCGAAGTAGACGAGCCGGAGCTTGCCGGCGAAGCACGGGACGCTCCCTGCTCGACACGCTCGCCATGGCGGTCTCGAGCTCGGCCCGCAGGCGGCCGTTCTCTGCCTGGAGCCTCATGGCGTCCCTGCATGCTGCATCGCCCCAGATAGCTGCTCTTGGCGGGAGCTCCGTCGCTGCTTAGGTGCTCCTGCAGCTCCTCGAACAGGGCCGCTTGGCCTAAAACAACAGCTCCCTGAGTGAGGAGAGCAACCAGCCGAGGAGAACGAGCAATACCATAGCTGGATCGATTTGCTCCTCTACCATTGTATTGGCCTCATCAAGTTTCTGGTCATCAATTCGTGTTCGCCTAGTGTGCTAACCTGCCGATGGATACCAATCAATTGATCTAGTAGAGCTGGCTCCTTGCCCGCGGCAGTCGCTTTCGACGCCGTGCGGCTAGCTTGCAGTTCAAAGTGGTCGTCATCTTTGGTGCTGGGAGATTTGGGAAATTTAGAGATACAGAGGAGGATGGATATGACAGGTAGGACCGTATTGTCATTGAGACTAAACAGTTATCCCGGTTGGGATTTATATTTCCCGGTGCACCAAACACATCAAGGGTTCAAAATAGACCGGGATTCAAAAGTTCGGTGTGCTGATTTCAGGGATTCAAAGTTGAAGGTTCGATTTAGCTAAGCCCTACAACTTTAAGGTTCAATTTGGACTTTTTCCTTTTAAAATTGTGCCATAAGCGAGTTGTCGCAGCGCACACATTCCATCCGTGTGTTCTCAGCATCAAATTAAGTTTCAAATCAATGCTGACATATTGCCACCAAATCACTCAGCATCCAGACAACCAAAATTTGTTCACAATTCATCCTATATTGCTATAGTGTTATTACTATCTAGACGAATATAGATCTCGCACAGCACAAATGCAAAACTCAAAAATGACGAGACGAGACGATGCAACATAGATGTGGGTAGGTAGATAAACTGCGAGCTGTGATGCATCCTCTGTCCAAGTCCTCGATGTCAGTCCGATGCACACACTGCTATACTATCTCCAGCACATCCTCTGTTCGACTCCTCCTCCCCTTCGTCGCCGTCGTCGCGGCATAACTTTTCCACGAAAGCATCAAGGTCATGCATGGCTTTTGATCTCCTAGCCACCTCGTCGCAGAAGTCGTCATCAACCTCGACGTAGCCCATGGTGTTGTACTCGTCCCGGAGCTTTGCCTGGTCCACCATGAGCTCCTCTTTCAGCTGGTTGAACAAGTCGACCGCCTCGTTCCACTTCTCCTTGTGCTTGGAGTCGTCATCGTCGCCGAGACGCAGGGATGGTTTGTACTCGTGGGAAAGGACCTCTTCCACAAACCTCGTCGGCAACCGGTACGTCCTTTTCCGCAGGACCGGCTCTATATATTTCGGGGCCCTAGTGCAAGGTTGTAAAATTGGCCCCTATATTTACTATATATATACGCACATGACGTAAAATATTAAAAGTTTACATCTAGCAATTGAGGGCATGGAAGGCATGGAGATGGAGGACATCATGGAGTCGGCGGTCGACCCAGCAGAGTTATTGTTTCCTTGGGTCGGCGACGCCACCGCGTGCTCTGCCTCTGTGGTGACACCGGCCGCCGCCGACACAGCCCTTGTGGGGTTCTCCATGTAACCCTCCGCACAGGCCATCGTCTTCGCCGCGAGATCACAGGTTTGGTGGATTTTCGATTTTGGATTTCGATTTGCGGAGGTACGAGAGGCGGCTTTTGATCAGCTGTTATAAAGGGTCCGTCTCGGACTCTCGGTGAGTCGGGGTTCCAAAACATGAGATGTCACCGATCGAGTCCGTCTCGGGTTCCAGTTGTGCCAGGCCAAGCATGAGATGTTAACCTGAGGCGACACAACTAGTTGGGGCCCAGATGGGTGAGAGGAGTAGACAGTTCCAGTGAACCCGAGCCCTGTAAATCCCCTCCTTGTCTGCCCAATAACTGGCACGGCCCAAATAATGACATCCACATTTCATTCGTCGCATCTCAATCTACTCGTACGGAGTACCTTCTAAAAGAATATATCTCATTCTAGCTTCACAACACCGCAAAAAACAAAAATTCTAGCTTCACAACATAAGACCAACAACAAGCCATCAAAGTGATGTCGTAAAAAAAGATGCAACAAGCCATCAAAGGTTCAAAGATGACACTGCCACAACACTCTAAGCATCCAGCCAAACAAATTAATCCTGTTGTTACTACTATTTCGATCAACTCAGAGTAAACCCATCATGCCCTTTATATCATCGATCTACCCTCTTCTATAGTTGCAAAATTACTGGTACTACTACTTACCTATGATAGTGTGGGTGCAAAATAGCTCCTTCACTTCATGCAGAAGCTGACACGGCCTAAAGCAGGTAAGACAAACAAACAAACAAACAAACAGACATACAGACAAAAACAACCCTACTATCTCTATACCATTGACCTTCTCTCCCAACCCTGGTGATATGTGCAGTTAGACCAACTATTTACCTAGCCTCAATCAAAGGCCTGTCTCGGACCTCCAGCTTGTGATCGCGCTCAGAAGAGACCGGTTAGGCACCAGTGTCTTGTCAGGCAGCCGTGCTTTTGTTATCGGGGACAAGTCGTTCTCGCACAGCCACATCTCCATCGCGTTGCGCTCGTACGAGTATCCGTCTGAGGCAATGCATGGGTCCTGCATTATCCTCTGCGACAAGCATTCAAACATCAGTCACACACATGCACGTTGTTTTCACCAAATGATCTATCAATGACAGAATGAACATTATTCTAGTGTTACCTTACCTTGAGTATTGGGCACATGAAGTGGCTGGGTGGCTTGGGTATGCCTGGCACGGCCTGCACCGGCTCCAACGCAGCAGCAGCGATATGCTTCAGCCGCTCTAGCTCTACCGCCACCACACTCCTGAGGTCAGGCCGGTTCTTGCTTCGCATTTCCAGACAGCTTAGGCCTAGCTGAGCTAGATCATACGCTTCTTTCAGGGGCCAACTCCCTGCGCTCTCATCCAGGACACCCCTAAGTTCACCATCTTCCACTGCTCGCTCCACTAGTTCAGGTAATCCAATTGGTGACCTTGCTGTCAGCAGCTGAAGGATCACCATCCCAAGAGAGTAGGTGTCAGACTTCACAGACACCTGCCCAGTTCTCTGGTACTCTGGGTCCAGGTAAAACAGCGTGCCTGCCAGACCAGTGTTCTTGTATACTGTACGACTCGACAAAGTCTCTGGGAGTAGTGTTGACAGGCCCACATCACCGATCTTGCTGACTAGATTGACGTCGAGGAGGACGTTTTCAGGCTTCAGATCACGGTGGATGATTGGGCTGGGCTTTGTGCTGTGAAGGAACACAAGGGCTGAGACGATTTCCCAGGCAATGCGGAAGCGGTGAAACCATGGAATTGGCGGCGTGTCATTTATGCGTTGCAGACGGTCCGCAAGGCTGCCGTTCTCCATGTACTCATACACCAAGCAGCCCCTGTCCGGACAGGCTCCAAGGAGCATCAACAAGTTTGGGTGGCGTATCCTGCCCAGAACATCGAGCTGCAGAAACAGACACTTGCATAAATTTTTGAACATTGTCACTTCATTTGCGATAAAATTCCGGTTAAATACTACAGGCAAAAACTAGTTCTTCAACAAATTAAATGAATTACACAGAGACTATAACAGCAATTTTCTGAAAGAAATAAGGGAACATTACAATATCTAAGTCATGGAAGTTTTTTTTACAGAAATGGATATGACCCTTCATGAGATGGGACACAGTTTCACTATGTTATGAAAATTCGATTAAATTACAGTGTTATTCAATAAACTGTTTACTAGAAGAAGCACAAACTTCAGGTAATACCTCTTGGTTGAAATGCTTGGTACTGGTGCTGTCATTAGAATGGAGGACCTTTATTGCTACATCTAAGTGATTGAGATAGCCCTTGTATACCGTTCCATTAGATCCAGTTCCGATCTTGCGTGACTCTGAGAATGATGATGTGGCGTTATCAATCTCCTCCCAAGTGAACCTCGAGTATGAGTCACCCTGAAGTACAAGGAGCTGCTCCAACCTCAACTTCTTATCAGCATCTTTGGACGCCTTTGCCAGCAGCCTATTTTTCTGCATAACCTCCGCTTTTACAAGATCCTTAACACGGACAACTTCCTCCTCTGCAGCATATCTATGTGCCATATCTTCCTGTATGTCCTCGTTGGCCTTATCCACCCTGGACTCTATCTCTCTTAATTGAGCTTCCCCTTCTATGCGCCTTGCAGCTAATTCAACCACCTGACAACAATAAGGATCAGAGGTAAGATGATTTAAACATTTGTGTTCAATTGGTAAATCCATCCTTTTGACAGCAGCAATACCACTGACTTGCCTGATGAGATGCACCGACAGACTCATCCTGAACAAGTTTGTATGCCTCCTGTATATTTCCCAGTTCAAGCCTCAGCTTTTCGAGCTCTGTACTGACATCATCCTGCACTGTACTGACGTCATCCTGCATTGGAACAGGTTATCAGGTCTCAGCAAAGTCAGTATGTGATCCCACCTTATTTTTCCAGCGCAACACTTAATTTGCTTAATCAAGGAATGCAGCTATAATAATTCATGAACCATAAGGCATGTGTAAACTTGACAGTAACTCGTTATCAAGGAAAGTATTGTAGCCAATTTAACAAGGAAAAACTGGGAATTTTTTAGTATATTAACTATTGCTGGAAAAAAAGTATTAGATCAGAAATTTTGTGTTGGACGTCTAGATAGAGTTTTCAGTGAAGATGCGCATATCATTAAATTTCTGTCAATAACTAAGAAATTGAAGCACTAACCTTGTTTTCTGAAAGCATTAATCCCTGCAGTGAACTTTCTTTCACTGGTACCGTCTCCGAACCCCGCAATTTACTTGAGATAGAGCTTTCAGCACAAGTGTCCTTATATGCTGATGCAGTTCCAGTGAGATAATCATATAGAGTAAATGAGCGATGACGTTCACCAGATGAACTTCTATCGAGGTTCTCTGATGCCAAGTTGGAGCGTGGCAGGCTTGGAAAACCAGACAGACCCCGTTCTGAACTGTTGTCATTCAAATCTGATGACACAAGGGAACAAGTAGCACTCATATGATGAGAAGGAGAAATAAGGAACTCCATATTCTCTTCGCATTTAAAATTAAACTTGCTAAGTACTAAAATAATAATAATACTCTTATGTCTTCATGCAAGCTTGCTGCAGTTTTCACATTTTCAGCAGGAATGAGAAATGGTAAGGAATATGCCGCACACCAATGATGTACAAAATGGGGTGTTAGCTTGACAACTGGGGACGCCTTACCTGATATCGAGGATGTTCCATCTGAAAATACTTCGCTGCTGGAGCTGCTGTCGTTGCCTTTTGGTACTCCAGAGCCAGAGGGCAAGTCACTTTCTGATCCAGAAGAATAAACTGAAGACAATCCATCCTTTGAAACAATATATGCTGTACAAAAGCTGGGGAGACTCTTGCAAATTTTGGAGGACATCCTATTTCCACTTGACTTCCTACAAGACATGTCATCCGATGATCAACAGAAGCATGCACATTAAAATTATTCAGTGACATCATCATGAATTAGTGCAATACAAGTATGGGGAGCTACCTAGTGAAGATGCTCCTGCTGGTAGGGTTACCGATAACGAGGATCTGTATCTGGTACTGAGCAACAAGATTTGAAATGGTATCCGCGACATCATTACCATTAACAAGCATTACGTGAGCTTCAACCTGAGCCAGGTAAGTAAACGCATAAATTCAACCAACAGACAAGGGGTTGACTCATTCATTCAGTCCGCAATAGGAAATGGAGATGCAGTTGTTAGGATAGAGAAGGCAACTCAAACCACCTCGTTTTCATCACATATGTTTTTGCATTGGGCGAGCATTTGTTGTGCCTCCAGTTCTACTCGCTTGACATAATCGTCGGCGATGACGGTGTGCGCTTTATCAATTGGGATGTAGTTCCCCACTGAAGCCAAGTTCACACACACAGACATAAACACAAACACATAGTAAGCAGCGAAAGAAACTGAAGCGGCTGCAAGCAAGCAAACAGGAATCAAGGGGATGTGTGGCGTAGTACTCCGCGTACGTGGTGTGGGCACAGCCAGGACTGGGGTGAGGACATGGATAAGCCTGAATGCAGCAGGGGCGGGCTTGTCCTTGGCGAACTTGGCGAGAGCCCACCGGAGGACGTAGGTGCTGGATTTGGAGCCGCTGAGAGCCAATCCGACAGTGGGAGCCGCGTCCGCTCCAATCCCCTCTTCCGCTTGGTCGGCCATCGACGAATCACATGCCTGGTTCATCAACAACAAGAGGGGGAAATGGAACCAATCAGCAACGCCGGCAATGGCGGAAGACATCAATTACCGATGCGCTGGTCAGAGAAGCACGAGGGTGCGGTTCCGTCGGTCGCGGATGCTCGATCGCTCGCTGCCCCTGCGGCTACCGCGCGCCGGCACCGGCGCCGCCGCCTCCGCTCCCTAGGATAGACAGACTAGGCTAGGGTCTCTCCTCCTCCGTCTCGCGGGCTGGCGCCGCGCGCAGACGAGGCTAGGCTAGTCGATCTGGTGCGCGTGGGCGGGAGGTTGCGAGTGCATTTGGTGGAGGGTGGAGCGGAGCTTACCCGGTGTAGTCGAGCGCGGTGGTTGTTCCCTTCGGCCGGCGAGGCGAGGCCACCGGAGCGGAGGAGGAGGAGCTACGCTGGCTACGGCGCGGCGGTTAGAGAGAAAAACACGGGACAACTTTTTTGGCAAGGAAATGCGGAGCTGCAACGGCCGGACTTGGTCATATGGCCCAGACGGTTCCAGTCGCTTCGTAGAGGGATGGAACGAAAGCCCATTTCGGCCCATCCATGGCCCATTCGACGAAATGCCACACCCACGGACGGCTCGCAGCCAACTGATGCGTTGGTCGCCTCGCCTGAGCGCTCTCCTCTGCTCTACTCCTGCCCCTCCGCCACAAGGAAGGCACCGTTTCTCTTGAAGCCGATTGAAAGGTATCGGCGTCGCGTCATCCTGAATTATACGATCACTGTCATCCTGGATGGAGCCTCTCTTCTCTATGGGTTGTCTTTTTTTTTCTTATATGGGTTGTCAATGCATACTCTTGAGTATTGAGATAATTGAATCATCCTTGGATGAGATGGTATGTGGTTTGTCGAAACGAGTTGGCTTAAGGCACTTTCTCATCTTTGTATGAATGATCAAGTTATTCTGAGGTAGTTCTGTTTGTGCAAACAAGGGTGCGCCATATGTTTGATGAAATGCCGAAACGCACCAACATAGACTGCCTCTGTTATTGCAGGTTGGACTAGCATCGTCTCTCATTTTCCTTTTCTTTTCCTTCTCAGGCTGTGCCCCTTTCACCCACTGGGTGCCATGCCAATGTCCCGAGGCTATGGGCGGCGTATCGCCTAGTAGGTACAATGACAGCTCCTTATACTTTGAAAACGAAATCATATATAAGCTGATTTCATATACAATACAGATGAGAGCTTGTATTCTAGCACACATAACTAGACCTTCCATAGACTTATGTTATCCGGCCAAGCCGCAAAATTCATTATTGTCCATTTGCCATTGAAATGCAACTTAATTATAGGTTACATACTGCTGACAGGTGCATTGACCTATTGAGTTAGGATACATACACTCACTACAGTATATATATGACTATATGGGTACCTCCCCTTGTACATGGAGATGCAGATATACTGATCAGACTAGTTCAAATGTCACTAATTGTTATGTGGTGTGGTGGACAAGGCTATACTTCCTGGTGCAGTTTGTGTCTGATCCACCTCTTCTTCCTCTTCCCCAACAATCCTCTTCCAGAACCAGTGCCTCCTCCAGACCTGCTCCATCTGCTCCATGGGCAGCTGCTTCGTCTCCGGCAGGAAGAAGAAGACAAACAGCGTCATCACACACACCCACCCTCCAAAGAGGAAGAACGTGCCAAACTTGAGATGGCACAACATAGCAAGAAACGTCTGCCCGATCACAAATGTCACCAGGAAGATGACTGCAATCACAACACTCTGCCCTGCGGACCTGATCTCCAGTGGGCAAATCTCTGTTGGGACCAAGTAAGTGAGAGGCCCCCATGACCAGGCAAATCCTGCGACGAAGACACACATGATGATCAAGACTAGGTATGCGTACTCCTTCTCCATGGCTCCATGGTCCTTGAACTTCAGAGCCAGGACGGCGCCGACCGTGAACTGTGACAAGATCATCTGAACACCGCCTACTAGCAGGAGCTTTCTGCGCCCGAACCTGTCGACGACAATCATCGCAACGATATTTGCAACTGTTGCGCAGAGGCGTGTCACGACTGCTGACATGAGTGACGCGCTCTCCTTGAGCCCGATGGTTCGGAACATGACCGGTGCGTAGAAGTTGATCACGTTGATTCCAGTGACCTGGTTGAAGAAAGGGATGAGGAGTGCTATCACAAGCTGTGGCCTGTACTTCTTCTTCATGATGTTCCTGTATGGATTCTTGATTGTCCTTGATATATTGCTAGCGGTGACCAGATCATCGAGTTCTTTCTGGACACCGGTTGTGCCACGCAGCCTCTGGAGCATCATCTTTGCCTGGTCGATGTTGCCATCACGCTGGATTAGGAAGCTGGGGGTCTCAGGCAGGAAGATTGCGCCAATGGTTAGAAACGCAGCAGGGACAGCAGCCATGGACAGTGATATCCTCCATCCCCATCCTCCTTCGATTTTTGCCACTCCATAGTTGATGAGGTTCGCAATGAGGATGCCAATGCTGATACACAGCTCAAAGCCGTTGTTGATGGCACCACGGTACTGCGGGGGTGCCATTTCTGAAAGATACAGTGGAATTGACTGCAAAAGCAATTTATTGCCATACTCATTAAATCATTAATTGGTTAATACACGAAAATATTAACTTGCATTATTCGCCTGAAAAGATATACTTGTAGAGGATACATGAATATCCCTTCTAGATTACGAATATAAAAATATGAGACAGCATAAAGTTTCAGGAGAAAGAATCTTTTTCTTTTCTTTTTGCAAAAGCATATAGCTATGGCGCTTGCTTTTAGTTATAATCATAGTGAACTTCCTTTTCGGCTGTTGGGCTGATGTGAATAGTCACCACTTTTGCTCTCAGCTCACTACTGTAGCAAGTTGAGATACTGATATATTTTGTTGGTTTCTTTCTGTTTTGATCTAATGAGTGAATTCCCATACTATATAAAATGGAAATAATTCATCCAATTTCCAAAAATAAAAATTACACCAATTCATTCTGGCCACAAAAATGGTTGTTGAAAATTTGACTTGTGGACTGAATTGTCGTTGTGTCCATGAAGAAGACGTCTGACTTGACTTTGATTCAGTTGAAGTAACTCAAAAGGGACATTTTCCTTGAGGTGAATATGTATGGAACCAATATAATTATTTCTGGACGGTAGATGTGTGCAACTTGTCTATTTTGAGAAGGACAAAAGTGGGTCTACAGTGAGCAGTGTTGCTTTCTGGCTGGACTAGGGTGGTCATATAATAAAGCTACTTTAAAGTAAATGAAGTCCACTGATTCTAATCTTGGGTGTGTGGCAGCGTCGCTTTGGACAAATTACAGATGACGTCTGCCGCAGTCATGTGAATTTGGTAGAGTCATAAGTCAATGAAAAATGGACTTGTGAATGGAATATTTCTTGAAGACTTGCTTATTTGGCAGCAAGCACGATATATTGCCACACAATTATGCATGAGAAAACAAACTAAACAAATTGTATTTGATATACATATATACCTGATTGGTGAAGCCGAGGCCGATGCCGAGGAGGATCCGGTTGATGAGGAGCATGTAGACGTTGACGGCGGTGCCGCCGAAGACTGAGCCGGCGATGAAGACGGAGCCGCCGATGAGGATGGAGGCGCGGCGGCCGTACTTGGTGGTGACTGAGGACGCGAAGAGGGTGGCGACGAGGCCGGCGATGTAGAGGGAGGAGGTGAAGACGGTGAGGAGCTCGCTGTCGAAGCGGCAGTAGTTGGAGACGTTCTTGTCCCCTTTCATCTGGTGGTACACGTCCGGGAAGAACTTCTTGAGGAACGGCTCCATCGACGTCACCCCGCCTGTACATATGGAGTGTCATCAATCAACATCACATCCTGTGTGTATCTGTAGTGGATTATAGTAGTTGTTGTACCTAGTAGCTCGATTAGTCAATCAGTCAGTCAGTCTTATTAAATTGTGCTACTCCTGTTAGTACTATAGGATCGATCAGTAGACAAGTGATCCTATGATAAAGGCAAGGCTGGACCGATATGGTATTGAGATGGATGGATGAATTCATAGCTGGGTAGAGTCAGTCACTCATGCATACTGGGAGTGGGTAGGTGTGCCCACGCCAGCAGTGTGTTAAATGCAGAAGCCCATCTTTACATCTAGTGATGATTTATTAGCGCGAAGAAAGACGGGAGCTTCCAATCTGACATGTCCACCCAGCTTAATTTACTCCATGGCTAACCGTGCGTGCGTGCGTGCTTAATTGTCTCACTCGTCTTCACTCTCAGTCTCAGGTACTGCAGTACCAGGAGGCATGGGACTCGAAGGTAGAGCAAGCTTGGTGGATGAATCATGGAGTGTATAGGTAGGTGGAGTGGAGAGTACCTGAGATGCCGAGGTCGTAGCCGAAGAGGATGCCGCCGCTGCCGGCGACGATGCAGGAGAGCACGACGAAGGAGGTGACGCGGCCGTTGTAGCCGGCGCCGCCCGCCGGGCCTTCCACGAAGGCTCCTATCGCCATTGACTACTGAAGCTCACTCGCTCGCTCACTCACTCTGGCTCTGTATATATGGACTGGAAGATTGGGGGCGTGCAGAGACGCACGCGGGAGGGAGATGGTTGCCTGCTGCCGTTATGGCTATGCTGTGTAGGGGGGAGAAGGCAGTAGATGGATGGGGTGGCTATTTATTACTACAAGAGAGCTCTCTCTTTGTGTGTTCTGGTGGGCAATGGCAACGGCGACGCTGCTGCCCTGCTCTTCTCCTCTTTCTCTGCGCGTGTACTTCCGCGTGAACGGCAGCAGAAGTGAGGAGGGGAGCCCACACACACACAAACAACAACAAAATTGACTCGCTCCGGCCAGCGGGCAGTGAAGACGCGAATTGGATGCTTCTGGCCGACGGTTTTCTCTGGCTTTGGAAACATCTTGCATTGGTGTAAGTTTTGTCTGGCATGAAACCCAAGGTGGGGACCACCTACGCAGTGCGCACCGGCGGCGACCGTGAGGGAGGGGCACACCACACCACATGGATCTGTTTGTTTGCGCTACAGCTGCTCGTAAGAAACTACTGTGCCGTCATGGATTGTTGTTTTCAGGGAAGAAAAAATCTACTCTGATGTATTGATCGATTTCACGGTACAATTTGGGTGGTCATGCATAGTTTTCGATGTGAGCATCGGCATGAAGTGTTCGTGCACTGCCCGTGGTATGGGGGGCGATCGATCCTGCCGTCATCTACCTACTTCCGAAGTTGACGGCCGGGCGCCCAAGGAGATCGAGGACTTTCGCCCCCATCAATTTGATCCATAGTAGTATGGGCAGCGCCGGTCCTATTGCCCGGAGGGCCCTCGGCAAAACAAAAACAAAAAATGAAACCAGTGCACGTTAAGCTATGAGCTGGAGCTAAATATTTTTATACTCACTCTTTTCTAAATTATGTTTACCCAATGTCAAACTCTATAGAGTCTGACCAAGTATAGAGAAAAAATTCGATCTCTACAATAGCAAATTAATATGATTAGAACCATCATAAAACATGTTTTCATATTGTGCGCATTTTATATTGTAGATGATGATATTTTTACACAAAATTTGACTTCAACTAAAAAATCATACGTAACTTATATTGGTACGTCGGGAGTATACTGATGGAAATTCACATTGGCTCCCGAACTCATATGCTCCTACCCGAATAAAAAAAGATGGTAAAATATTTCAAAAAATTCTAAACAAAATTGGTGACGAACATACACAACTGTTCTACATACGTTCCAAATTTCGTGGTGAAATGACATTTGTAGTGCTCTATGTAAGAAAAAAAAAAGCAGTGGCCAAAATAGGATTTAAAAAATATTTCTTTAGAGCACTGATTTTTTTTTTCACACGGAGCACCGCACGTGACACACATGTGCGGAAGTTGATGTAGCCCATCGGGCAGTGCAGTCTGATTCTCGAACATATCTGTGCAGATCCCACGAACTCCTTCGCTTGAGCATCACAAGAGCAACACCTCTATCGGTATCCACACGAATGAGGTGGAAGGTCGGGTGGTAGATTGCTTGATCTGATTGCACGAACTCGGACTTGGTGGTGGCTAGGGGTTCCAACACATGGAATTGTGGCGTATCGTCGTTGCTCTTCGATCGAGAGTGCCTCCACATTATATAGGTGTTCGACTAGACCCACAACACTTGCACTGAAACCTAATCACGCACAACACGAATCCAATCCCTGCGGGCTCTGTCTCGGTCCGAATTTGACCACTCACACACCACTAGAGTTTCCACTATGAGTTCCTTCCATGGCTCTGAGTCGGACCGCTTCCACGATCACTCGGCGTAAAGTCGATGTCGGTAACGGCTTCTAGCAAAACGTTGAAAGAACATTTGCTATCCCCAGGTGTTTTGATGTTGACAACAATACAATCAAGTGCTCTAACTTTGTCCAAGATGTGCAGGAAACCAATCCCAAAAGATTCGTCGCGAAAAGATGAGCAAGTGGTCAGTTTTTACTGTTGGCCGGAAGTACCGGTCCAGGGACCGGTAGTTCCGCTGGGTACTTCCGGCGCCCAGTTCCGGCCCTACTGCCGCTTATTTTTTAAGGTACTGGAACCTCTGGACGCCTTCGAACTGCGCACCGGAAGTAGCCCCGGAAGTACCGGGCCACCGGAAGTACCGGCGGCCCGAGCGGTACTTCCGCTCGCTACTTCCGGTGGGAAGTTCCGGAGCCCGTTCCGCTTATTTTTCTGGGTACTGGACTCCCCGGGTTCCCCCGATTTTTTGCACCGGAAGTAGCACCAGTAGTACCGGACCACCGGAAGTACCGGTGGCCACAGCGGTACTTCCGCTACTACTTCCGGTGGAAAGTTCCGGAGGAACTTCCGCTTATTTTTTCAGGTACTGGATCTCTCGGGGTCTCACAACGTTTGGACCGGAAGTAGGTCCGGAACTACCGGCCCACCGGAAGTACCGGCCGCCGCAGCGGTACTTCCGGTCATGCGGGATTGATGATTTCTCTGAGAAGGTCGTTCAAGGAAAAGGGAAGGGCAGGCCGGAAGTACCGGCCCTCCTGGCGGTACTTCCGGTGCTGCGGGTTTTGAGCTGCTGCCAAGGCCTCCAACGGCCAGTTTTTGTGAAGGGGTTTAAATACCCCTTCACCTACCTTTGGAGGGCAGGCTTTGCACACTCTCTCACCTCCATTAATGCCATCAAAGCTCAAAGCCCAAATTCGCAAGATCTCTCAATCCTTCCACCCAAATCCGTTGATTCTTGGAGGATTGAAGGAGAAGACCCGGATCTACAACTCCACCGAGCAGTTTTTCATTTCCCCTTCATTCATTTGAAGGATCTCATTTCTAGGGTTAGCTTTGTGTTGACCTAGCTTGTTGTTCTTATCACTTGTTGTAATTGCTACAGATTTGTGTTTTGGGAGCCCCCAATTAAGTTGTGGGTGTGTGCCCCAAGACCGTTGTAAAGGCTCCGGAATCCGCCTCGAAGGGCTCCGATAGTGGAAGGTGGACTAGGCCTTTGTGGCGAGGTTCATCGGAGAATAGGGTGAGGCCTTCGTGGCATTGAGTAGGCCTTTGTGGCGAACTCACACCCCTCCAACGAGACGTACTCCCTTAACAAGGAGGAACTCGGGAATACACCCTTGTCTCCGCGTGCTTCCTCTCTCGGTTATCTCTTTCCTTTACTTGTTTCGTTAATTGCCTAGTTGTTTAGTTTGCTTGTCATATAGATAAATTCACCGTAGTTGCATTTCTAGAGAATTTATCTTTTGTGTCAAGCCTAAATTGAAAAAGAATTAAAAATTGGGTAGCACCTATTCACCCCCCCCCTCTAGGTGCTCATACGATCCCCTTTCAATTGGTATCAGAGCCTTGTCTCTATATCTAGGCTTCACCGCCTAAGAGAGTATGAGTATCTCCGGTGATGATGCGGATCCTAAACCCGGGGTGACCACGGAGGATCTTGAGAACTTGGAAACACGTCTTAGATCCACCATGGACACTCAAATGAAGGAATTGCGTGAGATGATCGCGCAACTCCTTCCTAAGGGAGTAGGACCCACACCACCACCGCTAGAGGTAAATTCTTCCGCCGCGCAAGCATCGGAGATTGAGGGTAGTGATGGAACTAAACAATCCCCATCTAAAAATGCTAGTGGGAAGGAGACGTATAGTGAGGTTCCTCACATATACTCCCCCGACCCACCTATCCCTCATCCTCATATAAACAATAGGGGTGACCCACCCAAGTTTAATCCATCTTGTTTTTCTAATTGGCAATTTCTTATGAGATCTTATATGAAGAGTGCTTCAATCGAGCTTTGGAGGATCATCGAGGTTGGCTTCAAGGCACACGACCCCAACAACATGACAAGAAGAGAGGTTGTTGATTGTCAACTCAATGAGTTGGCTCTCAACATGATCCAAACCGCCGTGGGGGAGAAGCACTTGTCACACATCGAGTTTGCCACCACCGCCAAAGAAGCTTGGGATACTCTCACCAATGAGTTCATCGGCAATGAGAGCATGAAGAGGAATAGGTTTGAGTCCTTGAGCAACCAAGCCGAGGCTTTTTCATGTTAGAAGGTGAAGAGCATGAAGACATGTATCGAAGACTCAAGACTCTTGCCACTCAATTTCGGTCACTTGGGGCAACTCATGTGGATGATGCATGGATCAAGAGGAAGTATGTGAGTGCTCTATGGCCCTTTGAGTCAACCGACTTGAAGAGTCTTCAAGGAAGGCACAACTATCACCTTATGTCATCTATGGAAGTCATGCAAGAGATGTCCGCATTCAAAGTGGCCGCCAAGAACGCCGAAGATGTTCGTGCTAGCATGAAGAGTTCTCCCCTAGCGTTGAAGGCCAAGATGGTTGCACAAGACAGTGATGATGAAGAACAAGAAGATGTATCTCATTGGGATCCCAAGGAGCTTGAGGACACCCTCAAGGACTACTCGGCTCTCACTTTGTCTCACTCGCACAAGGATTTTTGGAAGAGTCCATCTAAGGCAAGAGAGTTTGTGAACAAGTCAAGTGGGAAGAAGGAGGGTGGCCAAAGGGTGCGTTCGTGCTACAATTGCCAAGATCGCTATCACTTCGTAGCCGAATGTCCCTTTGAAAACCGTGAACACCATGGAGGCAAACTTGTCCGTAAGGTTAAGCCCAAGATCCCCAACAAGAAGCCATTCTTCAAGAAGAATCCCACCAACAAGAAACCTCAACGAATGGTGTTGATTGCTCAAGAGGAATACTCATCCGGGGAAGAAGAAGAAGAAACCAAGAGTGAAGTGGCCGGGATTGCCATTGCATCAACTCCATCTCTTGTTGAATCCCCCAATGAAAATGTCTCAACCTCTTCCGCAAGATGTCTTATGGCCAAGGCCAATGAGGTATCATCATCTTTAACTCCCAATGTCATGAGTAATGTAGATGATCCTACTAGTCTTGAAGTTAAGGAGGAACTTGTTGCCTTGGATCATTTTATATCTAACATGCAAGGTGAAACCAAGAAGCATGTTGAGACTCTTATGAGTCAATATGATGATGCTCTTGAAATGCTAGAGGTAAAAGGTAAAATAGAAAGAGAAGATGCCATGGAAATTGCTTCTCTAAAAGATAACCTTGAAGAAGAACATGAGCTTAGGGTTTCTCTTGAAGAACAACTAGAATCCATAGAAGAAACTAATGATGCAATTGTTGCTAAGCTCATTAAGGAACGTGATCATGCTAGAGCAAAATATAAAATTTGCAAGAAAGAAAAGGTCGAGCTTGGCGTTGGTCATTCTAGACTAACCGAGGAGTTAGAGAATCTCTCTAAGGCTCACAAGGCTTTGGAGAGTGAGCTCTCCACCCTCAAAGAGTCGTATGAACAACTTCAAGCTCAACCATCTAAAATTGATGTGCCTAGCTCTTCTACTCCTATTACTTGTGATCATGCAAATATTATTGAGGAAAATGCTAGGTTAAAAGTTAACCTTGCTAATGCCATCTCCCGTGGTAAGAGACCGTTTGTCCCTTCCAAGGAGGGGAGAGGTGCTGTTGGTTTCGTTGAGAAGGAGAAGAAGGAGTCCTTCATGAAAGATGCTAGGGCCCCTCAAGCAAAGAAGGCCAACATCCCTAGTGCCCCTCAAGCAAAAAGGGTCAACATTGCTAGTGGTAGTGCCACAAGGGGCAAAACTACTAGTGATGACTTTGCGGGAAAGACTAACCCCTATTACATTATCTTTGTTGATTATTATGGGGATGTCTATGCTAAATTTGTTGGTCCTAGAAATGTGCCTATTTATCGCTCTATTTGGGTTCCTAAGACCCTTGTTGCTAACAAAAGAGGACCCATTGAAAAATGGGGACCTAAATCAAAGCAATGATTTCTTGTAGGACTATGCTTCCGGCAGGTCAAAATGGGTGCTTGATAGTGGATGCACAAAACATATGACCGGAAGCAAAGAGATCATGACGGAATTTCGAACATGTCTAAATGGATCTACCGTCACAGTTTGGAGACCGATCAAAATCTAAGGTAACGGGTTTGGGCAAGGTGGTAGTTGCTAAGGATGTCACCTTAGTAAATGTCATGCTTGTCGAAACCCTTGGTTACAATTTACTTTCCGTCCATGCTCTTAATAAGATGGGTTTTGCCGTCTTTATTGATGTTGATATTGTGGTCATCTTGTGGAGCAAGACTCTAAAGGTCGCTTTCGTTGGGTACGTCGAGGATGATTTGTTTGTGGTTGACTTTTCGGGGAAAACCACTACAAATTTGATGTGCCTATTCGGAAAGGCCGACAAGGGTTGGTTGTGGCATCGCCGCCTAGCCCATGTCAACATGAGAACTTTGCAAAGTCTCCACAAGGGTGGCCACATACTCGGACTAAAAGAAGATGTCTCTTTTGCCAAGGACCGTGTTTGTAGGGCTTGTGTTGAAGGCAAGATGCATGATTCTCCTCATCCTAGCAAGACAATCGTTTCTTCCAAGAGGATCTTGGAGCTTCTCCATGTTGATCTTTTTGGTGCCGTGCCCGAAGCAAGTCTTGGTGGGAAGAAATATTGCTTGGTGATTGTCGATGATTATTCAAGATTCACTTGGGTTTATTTCTTCAAGTTGAAGAGTGAGACCCAACAAACCTTCATCGACTTCTCCACCGAAATGCAACGACAACACAATGTCCCCATATTGGCTATTAGGAGTGATAATGGCTCCGAGTTCAAGAACTACACCCTCAATGAGTTTCTTAGTGAAGAGGGTATTCGTCATCAATATTCCGCCGCATATACCCCTCAACAAAATGGTGTAGCCGAGAGGAAGAACCGGACTCTGATGGATATGGCTAGGTCCATGCTTGCGGAGTTTAAGACTCCGCTAAGGTTTTGGGCGGAGGCTATATCCACGGCTTGTCACTCATCCAACCGGCTCTACTTCCGCAAAGGTTTGAACAAGACTCCTTATGAAATCCTCACCGGCAACAAGCCTAACATCTCCTACTTCCACGTCTTCGGTTGTAAGTGTTTCTATTTGATTAAAGGTTGTCGCCTCACTAAATTCGAATCTAAATCTCTAGAGGGTATTTTTGTTGGTTACGGTGGCGAATCCCACACTTATAGAATCTATGATAAAGCTTCACGGCGCATCATAGAATCTTGTAGTGTGGTGTTCGATGAGAATGACGGCTCCCAAGTGGCGCAATTTCATGTTTCCGATGTAGATGATGAAATTCCTCAAGAAGCCATAAGAAGAATGGGTGTGGGATTCTTCCGCCCCATTGAGGAACCCCTTGTGGTGGATCGAGAAGGACAATGCTCTACTCAAGTGGAGCCTTCATCTACACAAGAAACCGTTGCCCATGAAGAGCAAGTTGCACCAACCCAAGAACAAGTTGAAGACCCTCAACCCGTTGATCAAGTTGCTATGCAAGATTCAAACTCTCCATCTCATGACGCTAGCCAAGATCAAGACCTTGCTCAACCATCTTCTTCAAATGTTGAAGCCGAGCCCATTGATGATCAAGGTCAACCTTCCGGTCAAGACGGGGACTCAAATGATCAAGATGATCAAGTGATACCTCCAAGATGCAATGAGGATATCGAAGCCCGTCGTCAAGCTCGAGTTGCAAGAACCATGGAACTTCGTGAACATTTCCTTGATAAGGTTATTGGTGATGTGAGAGGCAAGGTGTCCACCCGGAGGCAATTGGCAAATTTTAGTGATCATCAAGCTCATATTGCCATGTTTGAACCAAAGAAGGTTGCCGAAGCTCTTGAAGATCCGGATTGGTTGCTAGCAATGCATGAAGAACTCAACAATTTCGAGCGCAACAAAGTTTGGAAGTTAGTTGAGAAGCCAAAGGAGTGCCGCAATGTTATAGGCACAAAGTGGATTTTCAAGAACAAGCAAGATGAGCATGGCATGGTGGTGAGGAACAAGGCTTGTTTGGTGGCTCAAGGGTACTCTCAAGTTGAAGGCATTGATTTTGGAGAGACCTATGCTCCCGTGGCTCGTCTTGAGTCCATCCGTATCCTCCTTGCTTATGCTTCTTGCTATAACTTCAAATTGCAACAAATGGATGTTAAAAGTGCTTTTCTTAATGGTCCTTTGAAAGAGTTGGTATTCGTTAAGCAACCCCCGGGATTTGAGGACCCCAACTTCCCTAACCATGTCTACAAGCTCGATAAGGCGCTCTATGGACTTAAGCAAGCACCACGTGCGTGGTATGAGCACCTTAGAGAGTTATTGTTAGACCGTGGGTTTGAAGTTGGGCAAATCGATCCCACTCTTTTTACTAAGAGGGTTAAAGGGGAGCTTTTCGTATGCCAACTATATGTTGATGATATTATCTTTGGCTCATCTAACAAAGCTTTTAATGATGAATTTGCAAAGCTTATGACCGATAGGTTTGAGATGTCTATGATGGGCGAGTTGAAGTTCTTCCTTGGATTTGAGATCAAGCAATTGAGAGGAGGGACTTTTATTAGCCAAGCAAAGTATATCCAAGACATGCTCAAGAGGTTCAATATGGTGGATGCTAAGGAGAAGAAGACTCCTATGGATACCAAGTGCCATCTACAACTTAACCCAAAGGGTATAGATGTGGATCAAAAGCTCTACCGCTCCATGATAGGTTCGTTGCTTTACCTTTGTGCATCTAGACCCGATATTGTGTTGAGTGTAGGTGTGTGTGCAAGGTATCAAGCGGCTCCTAAAGAAAGCCACATGTTGGCGGTCAAGAGAATCCTACGATATTTAATTCATACCCCAAGGTTTGGTTTGTGGTATCCAAGGGATTCATCTTTCACTCTTCGGGGTTTCACGGATTCGGATTGGGCCGGTGATCAAGATGATAGGAAATCAACTTCCGGGGCTTGCCAATTTCTCGGCGGGTCTTTGGTGAGTTGGTCTTCTAAGAAGCAAAATTGCATTTCCCTCTCCACCGCCGAAGCCGAGTATGTTGCCGCCGCAAGTGCATGCACTCAATTGTTATGGATGAGGCAAACTTTGAAGGAGTACGGTGTCACTTGTGATAAAGTGCCTCTTTTGTGTGACAATGAGAGTGCTATCAAGATCGCCTATAACCCGGTGCAACATTCAAGAACCAAGCACATTGAGATTTGTCATCATTTCATTCGAGATCATGTTGCCCGTGGAGACATTGAGCTTGCTTATGTGCCAACCAAGGACCAACTTGCCGATATATTCACGAAGCCACTTGATGAAGCAAGATTCACTTATTTGAGGAATGAACTAAATATCGTGGATTCGAGGAGCTTGACTTGACCATCTTGCATACACACCTATAGGTCAATTCTCTATTTGGGTTTAGGTGTAGGCATGGACATAGGGGGAGTGTTGTCCTAACTATTGGGCTCTCCCTCCCCTCATTATGCCTAGATTAATGCATTCATTGTTCTACTCTATATTCAATTCATGAATTATGAGCTTAAATGATGAGTCGTGAGTGAGAACCCAAGATACATCTTCGCGGTGTCTCACTCCTTCATACTCATATATGGTGGTTTCGGCCACCGACCTCCTCGTGTGAGGAGTTGGATCTTATTTGGTGTTCATTTGGAGTTTCTAGACCTATATGTGTCACTATGTGTGTGCGATGGAAAAACACTCATGTTTGGCTCTTCGGTGTCGCATCTTGCAAACGTGAGTGTAATACCATTCTATGACAGGTTGAGCTCTCATCCCAAGCCCAAACTCTTCCCTAAAAACCGTTCCGTATCTAATCTCTAAATTCTCTCTAAAACATGCATCTAGTTTTCTGACTAGGAGCGGAACTACCGGTACCTTGACCGGTACTTCCGGCCTCTCGGAATTTTCAGCGGATTTATCCACAGGCTGAAAATCCCGAGCGGGCGGAAGTACCGGCCAAGGCAGCGGTACTTCCGGTCCGGCGGAAATTTTCAGCCTGAAAATTTCCGCGCGGGCGGAAGTACCGGCCTTATGACCGGTACTTCCGGTGGCCCGGGCTGGAGCGAGATAGATGCTGGGACGGGGGGAAGAAGGAACATAACTCCTTCTTCTTCCCCACGCCCCATCTACTCTCTCTCTCTCCAACCCTAGCCACCGGCCACCTTGGGAGCTCGTTGCCGCTCCTCCGGTGCTCCCCCGTCAGATCTGGTCCGAGGGAAACGTTCCCCTCGTCATCCTCCTCTCGCAAGAAGCAGCGCACCATTGAAGATGAGTATGAAGAAGAAGCTGAAATTATGCCACAAACCAAGTCCGCCCGGCAAATCAACCTTGAGAAGAAGAAGTCCGCTGCGTCTGGAAGTGGTTCTTGCAAGAAGACTGTTGTGAAGAAGCCCAAGACTGTGTCTTTTGCCAAGATGCCTGACCGGGAATACCGTGCCTACCGGAAGACGAACCCTTACCTCATTCCTCGCCAAGACAATGTCACGGATTCTTGTTTCTACACCAATGATCAAGAGCTTGTCTACAATCAGATTTACTCAGGGCAAAGGAATGCCGTGGTCCTTCAACACCGCCTCAACATTGCTCACATGACCTCTCCCAAGTATGCTCCGTACTTTGCCGAGGCCTTTAGCATGTGTGAGGAGTTTGGACTGTTGCCGATTATGGAGGTTCATCAAGACAACAATGAAGAGCTTGTGGCCCAGTTCTTTGCCACTGTGTTCATAGGCACTGAGGCCAATCCTCGTCTGCATTGGATGATCAGGGATGAGCATGTGGATTGTAAGTGGTCTGAGTTCTGTCATCTGCTGGGATACCCGCGTGCTCAAGACAACAATGGTTGGACGGTGCACCACTTGCCCCGCCCGAGTGCTAAGGAGGTGCTTGAGCCCATCACTATGCCTGGTGGTTCTCCAGGTCAGTCCGAGGATCTCATACCCACTTATGAGATCATGTTTCGCATCTTCAGAGAGACCCTTACTCCTAGGGTGGGCAATTGGGATCAAGTGCACAGCTACCTTATCGATTTGCTGCTTCAGTGTTATTTGAGGAGAGGTTTGGGTGAGAAGCTGGATGTCATGGATGTGATTTTTGAGGAGCTTTGGAGTGCTATTGCTGACAAGAGGGTGCCCATCTATGCCCCTTACATCATGAGGCTCATTTGTGGTAAGTGGGCTCTCCTTCACCGTGAGAGGATTGACTCGTCCGGTATTTCTTTGGTGCCTCATCTTGAGAAGAAGCTACGCAAGAAGAACCATGTGCTTCCCAAGGACCGGACAGTTGGAAAGGGAAAGAAAGTGGATAATGCTCCTATGTCGGAACCGGGTTGGTTCCAAAGGGTGAGGACAAGGCTCCGTGAGTCCTTTTGCTTGGTGAGCAAGCGCCAATATGCAGCCCATGTGCAAGAAAAGAAGAGTCGCTCCCGCCAGAAGCAGATCATGCGCAAGTTAGAGATTGAAGTGTCTGACGGTTCTGAGGAAGATATCACCCCCGAGGACGTGTGGCTCGCCAATGGTGGTGTTGTTTGGTCCGACATTGAAGATGGTGATGATGATGGGGGTGCGGAGGCGCCTAATGAGGAGTGATCTTTCTTGGGGCGTGTAGTTTCGCTCCTTCCTTTTTGGTGTCTTGACGCCAAAGGGGGAGAAGTGTAGGCATAGTTTAGCCATCGGGATTTGCATAGGTGGGACATGATCTTCTTGCTTCTTCATTTGGATCTTTTATCATGTCCCGGTTTCGTTATCTTTCTTAAGACTATGCATGATGTGAGCATGTAAGACTTTGGGGAATTCCTTGTCATCGTTATTTACTTTGCTAGCTATCTATCTCGTTATATCTATTGCTAGCCGTTGTTATATATATCTTGTTGTTTTGCTTGTGCTTGAAATATGCTAGGTTTCCAAGAGATAGGGGGAGCCCCTTAGGGGGAGCTCGTGTGTCTTTTGGAAACAAACTATGCGTATTGGTTGTATTGTCGTCAACACCAAAAAGGGGGAGATTGAAAGAACATTTGCTATCCCCAGGTGTTTTGATGTTGACAACAATACAATCAAGTGCTCTAACTTTGTCCAAGATGTGCAGGAAACCAATCCCAAAAGATTCGTCGCGAAAAGATGAGCAAGTGGACAGTTTTTACTGTTGGCCGGAAGTACCGGTCCAGGGACCGGTAGTTCTGCTGGGTACTTCCGGCGCCCAGTTCCGGCCCTACTGCCGCTTATTTTTTTAAGGTACTGAAACCTCTGGACGCCTTCGAACTGCGCACCGGAAGTAGCCCCGGAAGTACCGGGCCACCGGAAGTACCGGCGGTCCGAGCGGTACTTCCGCTCGCTACTTCCGGTGGGAAGTTCCGGAGCCCGTTCCGCTTATTTTTTTGGGTACTGGACTCCCCGGGTTCCCCCGATTTTTTGCACCGGAAGTAGCACCAGTAGTACCGGACCACCGGAAGTACCGGTGGCCACAGCGGTACTTCCGCTACTACTTCCGGTGGAAAGTTCCGGAGGAACTTCCGCTTATTTTTTCAGGTACTGGATCTCTCGGGGTCTCACAACGCTTGGACCAGAAGTAGGTCCGGAACTACCGGCCCACCGGAAGTACCGGCCGCCGCAGCGGTACTTCCGGTCATGCGGGATTGAAGATTTCTCTGAGAAGGTCGTTCAAGGAAAAGGGAAGGGCAGGCCGGAAGTACCGGCCCTCCTGGCGGTACTTCCGGTGCTGCGGGTTTTAAGCTGCTGCCAAGGCCTCCAACGGCCAGTTTTTGTGAAGGGGTTTAAATACCCCTTCACCTACCTTTGGAGGGTTGGCTTTTGCACACTCTCTCACCTCCATTAATGCCATCAAAGCTCAAAGCCTAAATTCGCAAGATCTCTCAATCCTTCCACCCAAATCCGTTGATTCTTGGAGGATTGAAGGAGAAGACCCGGATCTACAACTCCACCGAGCAGTTTTTCATTTCCCCTTCATTCATTTGAAGGATCTCATTTCTAGGGTTAGCTTTGTGTTGACCTAGCTTGTTGTTCTTATCACTTGTTGTAATTGCTACAGATTTGTGATTTGGGAGCCCCCAATTAAGTTGTGGGTGTGTGCCCCAAGACCGTTGTAAAGGCTCCGGAATCCGCCTCGAAGGGCTCCGATAGTGGAAGGTGGACTAGGCCTTTGTGGCGAGGTTCATCGGAGAATAGGGTGAGGCCTTCGTGGCGTTGAGTAGGCCTTTGTGGCGAACTCACACCCCTCCAACGAGACGTACTCCCTTAACAAGGAGGAACTCGGGAATACACCCTTGTCTCCGCGTGCTTCCTCTCTCGGTTATCTCTTTCCTTTACTTGTTTCGTTAATTGCCTAGTTGTTTAGTTTGCTTGTCATATAGATAAATTCACCGTAGTTGCATTTCTAGAGAATTTGTCTTTTGTGTCAAGCCTAAATTGAAAAAGAATTAAAAATTGGGTAGCACCTATTCACCCCCCCCCTCTAGGTGCTCATTCTTGTTCGATTAAACACTTGTTCTTGCAATGCAAGATTGCACGTTCTATTTGGTCGGTCATCCAAATGGCTTCTAACTTATATCCACCACGGTCTGTTGCAAATATTTTTTGGCACCTGGCTACATGGTGTTGATCAGAATGATAAAACTATTATTATGGTGCGAGCGCTAGCCGTTATATGATCGCACGGGCAATGTAGAAATAACAAGGTTTTTAATGATGAAAACTCTCCTCTTATGTAGGTGTTATATCGAAGCACAAGTTTTCTCCGTTCGTGGTCCACTTTATTCGAAATGGATGGCCTAGAGATCTTCGGATTGGACCTCCAGTTCCATAGGAATTTTAAAGATTATAATTGTATTTCGCCTCTGGTTATTTTTTTCTTTTTTGTGTGGCTTGGTTGGATGCTTGAGGTTGTGTGCATGTTGTTATGCAGAGGCCGGGTGTAATACAGACTCTGTATCATTGATACATTGAAATGAAAATGCTCTTTATCGAAAAAAAGAATCCACAAGGTACTATTTATCCCTGCGTCGTTCTCAGGACTTGGACGTTGGTCGTGGTTTGCCCAATTTTAAAAAAAATAAAGATAGAACTTTGTCATTGCGTAATGGCATTAAACCTTCATTATCGGTATATTTGTAGATTTTTATTTTTAAATATTTTGTTATTACCATTATACTAAGTGATTAGGCGGAATGTGGCGCCCCCTCCACTTCAAGATCAGGTTCGATCTGATGTAGTAGGTGCTATGCGCATTTTCTTTTGTGAAGGTGTCAAGTCATGTCTGGCCGACTAAAAGGATCGTATGGGCACCTAGAGGGGGCGGGGGTGAATAGGTGCTACACCAAATTTTAATGCCTTTTCGATTTTAGGCTTGACACAAAGGTAAATTCTCTAGATATGCAACTATGGTGAATTTACCTATATGGCAAGCAAGCAACTACGACTAGGCAAGAAACCACGATATAAGAAAAGACAACTAAGGGATAGAGATAACCGAAAGTAGAAGCACATGGAGACAAGGATGTATTCCCGAGTTCCTCCTTGTTAAGGGAGTACGTCTCGTTGGAGGGGTGTGAGCTCGCCACAAGAGGCCTACTCAAGATGCCACAAAGGCCTCACCCTATTCTCCGATGAACCGCATCCAAGGGTTTGGTTCACCTTCCACTATCGGAATCCTTCAAGGCGGAATCCGGGGCCCTTACAATGTTCTTGGGGGCACACACCCACAACTTAATCGGGGGCTCCCAAAACAACTGAAACAATAATAATTTAAGTGAGTACAACCAAACACCTAGGTTTTCCCAATGGAAACCCTAGGCACGAATCCCTCAAGCAAATGAGGGGGAAATGAAAAACCGGTTGGTGAAGATGTAGATCTTGGCCTTCTCCTTCAATCCTCCAAAAATCAACGAGTTTGGGTGGAGGGATTGGGAGATCTCTTCGATTTGAGCTTTTGCTTGTAATGGAGGAGAGAGAGTTGCAAGAGATAAGTGAGCCAAGGTAGGAGGAGTATTTATACCCCTCCAGGAAATCTGGCCATTGGAAAAGCGAGGGGCCGGAAATTCCGGTATTATGTACCGGAAGTTCCGGCCCTGGAAATCTTCGGAGAGAACTTCCGCCCAAAACCTCCGGGACCCCTCCCGAGAGGAAAACCCAAAAAAGACTTAGCCAAAAAACCACCGGAAATTTTCAGGGGGAACTTCCGGGGAGAAGTTCCGGGACCCCTCCAGAGAGGAATCCCAAAAAGGACTTAGCCGATTTCCCGCTTAGCCGGAACTTCCGGTCCTCCACATGCAGAAAACCACTCCAAAGCGATTCTCTTCTCCATCTTCGATCTTGTCTTCGATCTTTTCACCTTCTGGGCCTAATCAGCTAAGAAACCTGTCAAGACACTTTAACAAACATGATTAGCCCACAAAGTGTGTTGTCATTATATCACCAAAACTAAGAGATGTTCTTTCAATCTCCCGCTTTTTGGTGAATGATGACAACACACAAAACAAGATATAAAAAAGCAAGAAGAACACGAAGCTCCCTCTCAAGAGGAGCTCCCCCTAGATATGAGCATGCTTTAACGAAGATAGATAGCAACAATTAAATAGATAAGAAGTAGATCAACACACGTTGCATGTCTTACACCACACATAGAGTTCAACGGATAGAAACAAAGAAAGATACATAGGCACAAGCTCATAAGAACGAATGAAAGACAAGAAAGCTTGTGCCCAACCCATGCAACGCCCTCGAAAGCCTAAATATAACTACTTCTCCCCCTTTGGCATCAAGACACCAAAAAGGGAAAAGAGCGATGCTAACGACCCAAGGAGATCACTCCGACGCCGTGGCCTCTGACTCATCCTCCTCCGCCTCACTGCCGGTCTCAATCTCATCTTCCTCGGGCACATAATGATCCCAATCCACATATTGAGCGTTCCAGTTCCTGTAGGCAACCTGGGGCTGAATGGCGTGCTCAGGTGGTGGTGGAGGCATATTCAGCTGGGCCATAATCTGATGTTGATTCTGCATAATGATCCGGCGCTCACAATAAGCAGTGTAGTTCTCCTTGTGGATGTGAACATTCATACAAAGAAGCTTTTCCATAGCACGCTTGATCCATGACCTCTTCTTGGGGGCCTTTGCAGCAGCAGAAGAACTCCCAGGAGCACTAGCAGAGGGACGAGACACCTCAGGAGCACGGCGGCTAGAAGAAGAGGCACCTGGAGCACGGCGGCCTGAAGAAGAGGTGGTGAGGTGAGCACTCTTCCGGTTCATCTTGACCCGTCCATGGGGCTGACAGTTCAGCTCCATATCAATGTCCTCCACATCATCACCAAGAGGATACTTGGCCTTGATCAACTTCATCACATAGGGGGCATAAGGAGGCACTTTATTGTAAATCACAGCATCATACATCTCATTGAAAATATAGTCCATCACATCAACGGGGCACGCATTGGGGCGTAGAGTACCTTGAGAGGCTGCCTCAAAAGCATAGTGAAGGAGGTTCACAAGCCCTCCTCTAATAGCATCATTGTTTCCAGCACTAGGAGCAATAGATTCCCGGAACATGCTGAAAGAACATTTGCTATCCCTAGGTGTTTTGATGTTGACAACAATACAATCAAGTGCTCTAACTTTGTCCAAGATGTGCAGGAAACCAATCCCAAAAGATTCGTCGCGAAAAGATGAGCAAGTGGTCAGTTTTTACTGTTGGCCGGAAGTACCGGTCCAGGGACCGGTAGTTCCGCTGGGTACTTCCGGCGCCCAGTTCCGGCCCTACTGCCGCTTATTTTTTAAGGTACTGGAACCTCTGGACGCCTTTGAACTGCGCACCGGAAGTAGCCCCGGAAGTACCGGGCCACCGGAAGTACCGGCGGCCCGAGCGGTACTTCCGCTCGCTACTTCCGGTGGGAAGTTCCGGAGCCCGTTCCGCTTATTTTTTTGGGTACTGGACTCCCGGGTTCCCCCGATTTTTTGCACCGGAAGTAGCACCAGTAGTACCGGACCACCGGAAGTACCGGTGGCCACAGCGGTACTTCCGCTACTACTTCCGGTGGAAAGTTCCGGAGGAACTTCCGCTTATTTTTTCAGGTACTGGATCTCTCGGGGTCTCACAACGTTTGGACCGGAAGTAGGTCCGGAACTACCGGCCCACCGGAAGTACCGGCCGCCGCAGCGGTACTTCCGGTCATGCGGGATTGAAGATTTCTCTGAGAAGGTCGTTCAAGGAAAAGGGAAGGGCAGGCCGGAAGTACCGGCCCTCCTGGCGGTACTTCCGGTGCTGCGGGTTTTGAGCTGCTGCCAAGGCCTCCAACGGCCAGTTTTTGTGAAGGGGTTTAAATACCCCTTCACCTACCTTTGGAGGGTAGGCTTTGCACACTCTCTCACCTCCATTAATGCCATCAAAGCTCAAAGCCCAAATTCGCAAGATCTCTCAATCCTTCCACCCAAATCCGTTGATTCTTGGAGGATTGAAGGAGAAGACCCGGATCTACAACTCCACCGAGCAGTTTTTCATTTCCCCTTCATTCATTTGAAGGATCTCATTTCTAGGGTTAGCTTTGTGTTGACCTAGCTTGTTGTTCTTATCACTTGTTGTAATTGCTACAGATTTGTGATTTGGGAGCCCCCAATTAAGTTGTGGGTGTGTGCCCCAAGACCGTTGTAAAGGCTCCGGAATCCGCCTCGAAGGGCTCCGATAGTGGAAGGTGGACTAGGCCTTTGTGGCGAGGTTCATCGGAGAATAGGGTGAGGCCTTCGTGGCGTTGAGTAGGCCTTTGTGGCGAACTCACACCCCTCCAACGAGACGTACTCCCTTAACAAGGAGGAACTCGGGAATACACCCTTGTCTCCGCGTGCTTCCTCTCTCGGTTATCTCTTTCCTTTACTTGTTTCGTTAATTGCCTAGTTGTTTAGTTTGCTTGTCATATAGATAAATTCACCGTAGTTGCATTTCTAGAGAATTTATCTTTTGTGTCAAGCCTAAATTGAAAAAGAATTAAAAATTGGGTAGCACCTATTCACCCCCCTCTAGGTGCTCATACGATCCCCTTTCAGCAGCGGCTCTATTATTAACCTTGCTGTTACCGGTCGGACCGCAGCGGTAACAAGTCGCATTACCAGAGTCGCTCCCGACGAGAACTGGATCCCATCTTCTATTCTTCCTTGCCGCTCCCGCTCCTAGTCCCACCGCCGACCCCCGCTGCCTCCTCCGCCGTCAGCCGCCGCCTCTGCCGGCCGCCGTCGTCGGCGCCGCTTGCAGCTGCTTGCCTCCGCTGCCGCTGGCCGTCGCTGCTGCCTCCGTCGCCCGCAGCCGCCGCCGTGGGCGCTGCTGCCTCCGCCGCTTGCAGCTGCTTGCCGCTGGCCGTCGCTGCTGCCTCGGTCGCCTGCAACCGCAGCCTTCGGCGCCACTGCCTCCGCCGCCGCTGGGAGCGCGACATCACGCCCAGATTCATTCTCTTCTTTCCGAGCTTCCTCCATGGTTACTGTCCCGAACCAAACAAAATTGCAAATGGCCTGATACTTTTCTGATCCCATCGTAACCTTATTCTATTACTCCCTCCGATCCATAAAAAGTATCGTCCACTTAGTATAAAGTTTGTACTAACTTAGTATAAAATGAGCGACACTTTTTATGTATCGAAGGGAGTAACGTTTACATTACCAATATGTGAACCAAACACGTCCATAGAAGATTAATAGAGATTACAGTACGGAGGAGGTACACGTTAGTGATTCGTACGCCCGCTAGCGCGTGTCAACTGTCAAGTGATTTGCTAGTCTCTTTTAGTTTTGTTTTTATAATCGATGTAATGTGTACTCTTTGATGGTTTCATATATGTGAAAAATTCAAAAAAAAAAAAACTGTCAAGTGATTGCTCCACGTGTCGACAGAAGTGAAGTGCGCCGACCGATCTTCTCAACCAGTATTTGTTTTTTAACAACTTCCAAAGCCTACATCACCACGGTCGGTCCAACTAGAGTAAACCAGCCCAGTCCAGCCCAGTCCAGCCCATCAAGGAAGAGGACAGGAGGAGAAGGTAATACAAGTAGCACTTCTCTTCTCCGCCACAACCCTCTCTCCCACACCACAACCCGCCGCCGCCGCCAAGAGGGAGGGGATTAGAAATCGTGTATCGCAGGGTCGCGCAGATCGGCGCCACCAGCTACCAATCCCCTCCCCGCGAGCTACCTATCCCCGACCTTCCATCATGGTGTCCGACGCCAGCAAGAAGAAGGCCGCGCAGAAGAAGGCCGCCGCCGCCGCCAAGAGGGGCGCCAAATCCGGCGCCGCCGCCTCGTCCTCGTCGGCAGCCGATAAGGCGGCTGATAAGGCGGCCGACAGCATCTTGGCGCTCAGCCTATCCGATCGGACCTGTACCGGGGTCCTCGCCTCCCATCCGCTCTCCCGTGATATCCACGTACGTCAAGATCCGATCTCCTTTTCTTCTTGTCGATATTCATCCATGGTTGCAAACTTTTTTTTTTGTATATTTTTCTGTCGCACGTATTTAAGTTTTACCCTCCGGTGACGGGATCCGTAATATGGTTTACTTCATAGAGCGCAAGATTGCGTATGTTTAGCGGAATAAAGATCGCGAGATCCATGTTAAACCACCTTCGATTCTTAACAGTTTATTATATGTCAATTCATCCTAGGTCTCGACGATGAGTAGGTATGTTAGCCACTTTCGTATGTCCGATGTTCTTGGAGCCAAATCTCCTTCGGGTACTATAGGGTACTCTAGAAAGAAAAAACACCACTGGATTTGCAAAAAATCTTGTATGATGGGGGCCATGGCAACAGAGTTCTTGAATGATGCTACCCCTCCTATCTCTGATCTAGCAGCATCTCCATTCCCTCTTTCATACCTATTGATTAGTGTCCTTCATTCTTATTTTTCTACTATAATATACATTTATATGTTGCAGATAGAGTCCCTTTCATTAACATTTCATGGCCATGACCTTATCGTGGATTCAGAGCTGGAGCTTAACTATGGGAGGTATAGCTATACAGCCGTTTATTTCCATTTAGTTAGAACCATGTATCCTTCTGGAGAACTTAACTGATGGGTTTATGTAATTCAGGCGTTATGGTTTGCTTGGCTTAAATGGTTGTGGAAAATCTACCCTTCTCACAGCAATAGGCCACAGGGAACTTCCTATCCCTGAACACATGGACATACACCATCTCACCCGTGAGATTGAGGCTTCAGACATGTCTGCACTGGAAGCTGTTATCTGTTGTGATGAAGAAAGAATCAAGTTGGAAAAGGAAGCTGAAATTTTGGCTGCACAGGTTAGCTCTTTAACTCTCATCCTTGTTTTATTTGCTCATTGTCGGTATTTCATCTATCACTATAGGACTGCCTTGTTGCTGAGTTGTAACATTATTTTTCCTGACCTTTTAGGATGATGGCGGCGGTGAAGCTTTGGATCTTGTATATGAGCGGTTAGAAGCAATGGATGCATCAACTGCTGAAAAGCGTGCTGCTGAGATATTGTTTGGTTTAGGTTTTGACAAGCAGATGCAAGCAAAACCAACTCGAGATTTTTCTGGTGGTTGGCGTATGAGGATTGCGTTGGCAAGGGCACTTTTCATGAATCCGACCATCCTTTTGCTTGACGAGCCAACTAACCATCTTGGTGAGTCCTGTACAATGATCTGAAACAACTGAAAACTGAATTTGAAAATTTGTCCAACAGAAATAATGTGGCTGTTATATTCTCCCTGAACACCGCTGAGACACATTTTTGGTTGGTAAATTGACTAATATTAGGAATCAAGCCTTATTACTTTTTTCTACCTGGCTTGGTGGTCTGTTATAGTTACTTGAATGCAATCTGTCACAATTCTGTTCGCCTTTATCTTTGTCTGTCTTGGTGGGCAGTTATAGTTAGTTGAATGCAATCTGAGACAATTCTTTTTTTTCCTTTATTTGCAGATCTTGAGGCTTGTGTCTGGCTGGAAGAGAAATTAAAGAATTTCGAGCGTATACTCGTTGTGATCTCACACTCCCAAGATTTCCTGAATGGAGTGTGCACTAACATCATCCACATGCAGAACAAAATCCTCAAGTTATATACTGGTAATTATGACCAGTATGTGCAAACCCGCTCTGAACATGAAGAGAATCAAATGAAGCAGTACAGATGGGAGCAGGAACAGATTGCTAATATGAAGGAGTACATTGCACGGTTTGGTCATGGATCTGCAAAGCTTGCTCGTCAGGCTCAGAGCAAAGAGAAAACTCTTGCGAAGATGGAGCGTGGTGGTCTTGCTGAGAAGGTTGTCAATGACAAGATTCTGGTGTTCCGCTTTACAGATGTTGGCAAACTCCCACCACCAGTGCTACAGTTCGCCGATGTCACATTTGGATACACTCCAGATAATCTCATTTACAAGAACCTTGACTTTGGTGTTGATCTTGACTCAAGAGTTGCACTGGTGGGTCCCAATGGTGCAGGGAAAAGCACACTTCTGAAACTCATGACAGGTGACCTGTCTCCAAATGATGGCATGGTCAGGCGCCACAATCACCTACGCATTGCACAATTCCATCAACATCTCACGGAGAAGCTGGACCTGGACATGCCAGCCCTGCAGTACATGATGAGCCAATACCCTGGGAATGAGGAGGAGAAGATGAGAGCTTCAATTGGCAAGTTCGGCCTATCAGGGAAGGCACAGGTAATGCCAATGAAAAATCTGTCAGATGGGCAGAAGGCCCGTGTTATCTTTGCCTGGCTGGCATTCCGGCAGCCACAGATGCTGTTGCTCGATGAGCCGACAAATCATCTTGACATTGAGACCATCGACTCGCTTGCTGAGGCACTGAAGGAATGGGACGGGGGTTTGGTTCTCGTGAGCCATGACTTCAGGCTGATCAACCAGGTGGCTCAAGAGATTTGGGTGTGCGAGAACCAGGCGGTAACTAGGTGGGAAGGTGATATCATGGATTTCAAGCAACACTTGAAGAAGAGGGCTGGTCTCTAGAGTGCCTTGCTTTTTGGTCCTCGGCTCTTTGGAGATCTATAGACAACCCAAAGTTTTGCCTCTGTATCAGAATGTTTGAATTGTTTAGAGTAACTACATCTATTGAATATCATTGTATCGAGTTAAGACATATTCCAGTACGTCATTTTATAACCAGATGATTCATATTATTTTCCTATCTGTTTGTGTTAGTAATTTGACATTATTTATTTACTTATGATGGTGTATTGTGTTGTACCCTGGAGTTCTGGCTTAAGATGTTCAAAGTAACGTGTATGTGCTTGTAAATGGCTGTAGATTCTCCGTAGCATCTTTCAAGTGGCATCTGGTGTACAGATTTTTATCTGTTACTAGAGCCCACTTATGAAGTTATTGTCGGCTTGTGACTACGATTTTCCAGTCCGCACTGTAGTATCGCACGATTGTCAGGATTCCTCAGCCTTTATCCGCCTATAGATGGCTTGATTGACTCACACGAGCAAAGAAAAAAAATACAATGCAAGCGGAGGATTCATTTATTAAAAATAATTGTGTAAAAAAATGAACAAGAGAAACCAAATCAAATGCTCCTCTCCGTTATCATTTCTCTTTCTCCGCTGAATATCATGTAAACTTCCATCCACTCTTAGGTTTGTTCAGTGCTTGTTCCTGAAGCGCCACCACCGCTTCTTCTTTTTTGTTTCCGAGGTGGGTAGATCTGCAGCATAATTGCAAACACGAGTACGGTCAGGTGAGATAATCACAGGACCACTAGATGTGGAGTGCTGTGAATTATAGTCTTGCAGTTAGAGTGCTGCTAGTACTATGTGCACAATTCTCATGACTGTTCTTTTTCTTGAGGGAAACTATCTTTATTATCAATGCATAAATGTTCAGCATGAAACTGATAGCGTCTGAGTCTATTCCTGTTGCATACTCGAGCATGAAACTGATAGGGTCGATCTTCTAAATGAAAATGCCGCAGGTGCTAAAGCATATTACAAGTTGAGTTTTTTCAATGTATACTCAAGTATTAGCGCTTTTTTTTTATCAGTTACTCCCTCCGTATCAAAATATAAGTGTTTTAGCTATTTGCATGCGAACTACATACGGATGTATATAGACGTGATTAGTGTGTAGATTCACTCATTTTACTCCGTATGTAGTCCGTATTAAACAAGTAAAACATCTTATATTATGATATGGAGGGAGTAAGTGTTAGCACTAATTTATTCAGGTGAACCTAATAGGCTGTATATGTTGTTTCAAGTTGAGGTATGAAAAGGAGAGGCAAAAGAAAAGGCAGCTCTAATAATCATGTAGAGGCTTTACCTCCTTCAGGATAGATGGAATTGTAGTGGACCTCCGCCCAGAAGCTCAAGAATATAACTGAAAATCAAGCTGTGCTTTAGAATATTTGTGAGCAAGCTCGTTAACATAGTCGCGGATCCATGCAGAAGGTGGTACTAGTTTTCTGTTTTGCCTTTGACTCAGGCCGAAGCATTGTCATACCTCGGTTGGACTTCTGAACATTTGGTAGGATCTCAATATAACAGGTATCTTTGAATGATGTAATCACAAATATTTTCACCCCATACTGCAGAAGAACATTCAAATCCACAATGTCAGCTATGAGATTAAAAAAGCGAGTCTGGTGAAAATGGGTATTATTACTAGCACTTAGAAAGGAATGCACACCGTGTCTGCAGCAGCCTGCAAAGTTACATGATCACCCCACTCACCATTTCTGTTCAGGTAAATATAATCAGCCAAATTATTAACAAAACGAATATTAACACGAGAAATTCATTTAAGAAGAAAAACAACATACTGTGAGACTTTTTCTAGATAATCGCTATACTCCATCGGGACATATCCTTCATAGATGTCGCGGTGGGACTCGAGCTGCAAAATGAAAGCACATACTAAATTAGGCACAGTGACAGCGAAAGGAACCACAAAAATAAAATTGAGCCTTATACATCAAATCAACAATTGACCTTTTGCCGAGAGAAAATAAATACAAACTGACCTGGTTTATGACCTGCTGCCGGACAAATTTATGGTGTTCAGGGCTGCGGTAGAATTGATCAGATAGTGCACGGAACTGAAAATACAGAAAAAATTAATTGGTTGGAGGAAATATATGAAGGTAGAGACTTTGACAAGATATGGTTTTCGTTCATCTAGATACTTAAGGTGAGATGCAACTTACTTGGCAGTTACCATCTCCCAGTACCTTGAGCTCAACTAGATTATAGAGTCGCAACCTACAGAAGCAGTCA
The DNA here is from genome assembly GCA_012064385.1 of Puccinellia tenuiflora. Taxonomy (NCBI): domain Eukaryota; kingdom Viridiplantae; phylum Streptophyta; class Magnoliopsida; order Poales; family Poaceae; genus Puccinellia; species Puccinellia tenuiflora. Next base: position 162,689 of record QRDG01001789.1, on the reverse strand, counting down.
TGTGAAAAATCAGGCAATGGTTGCAATAAATTAACTATTCTCAGAATTATTTTAGAAGGCATGCTTTATAATACAGTGTTACATCAGTGAAATTTAACCTGTCTATGATCCTTTGATGGTCTGATGTGGCTTCATCTACAGAAGGTATCTCCCCATTTATCCTTGGAACATGCTAGAAAAAGCAAGCAATGTTTAACTTGCAGGGGTGAAGTATATATATGACTCAAAGATACTACAGGTCGAAATCTAATCTAGAAACAGGAGTAAATAAAAAAAATTCTTTAGGTCGAAATTATTTTCTGAAAGAAGTGGATTGTTAGTTACCATCATAAAGTTTTGAAATTTCTGAAAACATTGGTAAAGGAAGCGAACTTACAGGGATAGGTACCATCTGATTGAGCCGTTTGCCAAGTTCACCATCTATTTCAAAAGAATCATCCACAAGCTCGAGTGTCAAATCCTCTCCATACGGGTTTACCCCTGGGCTTGAACTTGAGCTGGAAGGTTCCGTATCATCAATTTCCTCTTCACCTTGCCCATAGCCTAGATCAAACAACCATATTAAGGCGAGGAATGTAAATCTAACGGGTTCATAATATATGTAAGCAGAACCTTGCGAGAGAGGTACCTGAATAATAATTTCTAGGCGGATCATACCATCCATTGGGCACATCTGTAGCCGCAGATGCTCTTCGTCTCCGTTCTGGTGATATGACAAGTCTGCAGATAGCAAAACCACGAAGTTGTTTGCTTGGAGAACAAAAACAACAAAACTGGAAGCAACAGCTCTAGCAAGACATTTTACTTACCTTCCCTGGGATAACAGCCATTGTAAAAGCTTCCATCAAGCTGAACATTTGCTCCACAATATGCAGCAGAGCTGGCATATGGATCATGGAAAGGGTTGAAGCTCCATCGTAGCACGTCGTCGTCTTGCTCATAAGTAATCATGATCTGTTACCACCGGCTCCTTTCACCGATGAAGAACGGATGGGAGTTCCTTCGAGTTCGGCTCAACTGAAACACAACACAAGCATGAAAAGGCAATAGTTGATATGTAGCGATGCCACCCCTAGTAGAGATAAAAACATCAATTAGAGGATGAACGGACCAGGCTGTCATGCCATCTAATACAAGGGGGCAGACTAAACTATGTGGATATTGTTTCGTCAATGGAACTGATTGGCCCCAGGGATCAAACTAATGCAGGTCCATCATGTAAAGCTGAAGCAGCCACAAGCTTTGTTCAGAAAGTGTGTACCGGAGACTTGGCATCCAACTAGCTAAGCTAGGGATTCGGCCACTTTGCTAAAGGGCCTAGAATAGTAGAGTTAGGAATTGGAACAATCTCTGTGTGCCTCCCAAATTGCTCCAGCGGAAAGGGGCGCACAAATGTAGCTTTTCTAGTGGATGGACAGGACCGCGCCTTTTTCTCTCCGCCTTCCATTATCAAATTGGGGAGCATCCACGGAAAAGGAAGACGGAAAGGGCACAAATTGGTCAAACGAAACAAGTTTGTTTATGTCAACTTGAAAGGAGAATCTGAGACTCGCAGATCTGATTAGCTGCTAACATGGACCTTCTTCGTTCCTAGATCGATCAATCGTGACTAAGAGATGATGATGTGTTGTGTGTGTTCATGCATTCGGAACTGCATTGCAGCCGACTGAAAATTGCTGGCGCACTACAGCAGAGTCTTGGAGTATACTCTAAGGCATGCGCAGGGGCGGAAGAAAAGAGGCGAGTTGAGTTTAGGATCGCTCACCTAGTCAGGAGGCAAGGTAGCAGAAGCAGAAGGTCGACCGTGAGAGGATGGAAGCTGGTCGCGGCTTCGAGACGCCACGCGCGCGAGACGATGCGATACGCTCAAGTAGATAGAAGCAGTTAAGAAGAGGTTAGTTGGTGGTGGGTGTTGGGTGGCTGGGGGGAACGGGAAGCGCGGCGCGAGAGATCAGAAGAGGAGACAACTCAGGCGCGTGGGGGTCGGGTGGGAGGAAGAAGACGGTGCCGAGGTGGCCGGCCGGGATCAGGGAATCTCGCGCACGTCACGGGCGCAATGAGACGAGCACATCGGCGGGCCTACGTGGCACGGAATACTACTAACTCGGAAGAGAAGCAGTGGATCAGATTCTCTCACTGTCTGCATCGCCCCGCTTCGGACAAATTAAGCTGCTCGTATGGAGTTTGTTTCTTGCTCCTCCTCCCTCCTCCTCTCGCTTCAGCAGTGGGGAGCTGTTCACTCGTTGATTATTCGCGGCTAGCTACTTACGACGACGACGACGGCGAGTGGCGGAGTACTGTACTACGAGCAAGGGTATGCAGTTTAATAATGGAGGTCGTACCCTCTGGGGTTGGCCACGGAGGAAGAAGGCCAAAGAATATCGAATCTCTCCACCCTGTGCTCCATGTGTTCGTCAGCGCCCGTCCGATTCCATCCAACGGCTTTCGTCACAGGTTGTGTGCTGCTGGATCTAGCTATGCTATGCAGGACCACCACCGTGTCCGTCAGCAGCTGCCGACGCCCCTAACCTGGAGAAAACTAGCTTTGGACTTTGTGATGACCGGTTAATTTGTGTACTTACAATTTATATATTATACTGGTACGGAAATTCTATATGGCAAAAAATTGATATCATAATCAAACTCAAAACGCAAATTATGCTGCACCTCAAGTTTATTATTTCTCAAATTTCCCCGTCACTTTCTTCTTGGTGCTTTCTCTTATAAAGGACGCCATGTCGAGGATGAGCCTAAGACAACGGCGACACCTCACCTCACTAGACCAAGCCGAGCTGGAGCTGGCGGCTACACAGTGGGTCGTAGTGGCATATGCGAGGGCGAGCATGGAATGAACTAGAGGTGGCGGGCCACGAAAGTGATGCCGAGGGCGAGGAAGAAACTTAGGGGGTGGGGCATGGGGGTCTGTGTGTGTGTGTGTGTGTGGGGGGGGGGGGGGGGTCGGCTCCTGAGCTTCTCCCCGAAGGGACCGGCCATGGTGTTGGTCAATTTAGAGAGGGCCGGGGTGGGACGGCGAGGCGACGCACGGCCGCGGTCTAGAGAGACAAGCAATTGTTATGGGTCGGCGGCCGTCTCGTATGGTGGCAGCCGAGGAATACCGAAGAAGGGACAAGAAGCAGCGGTGTCATCGGGTGGGAGTTGTGGGAAACAGGAGAAGAGGCAAGAGGCTCAAGATGAGGCTGTGATGTTGGATGCAAATCTAACGGCCCGCACAAAATTGACTGGAATTTCTTATTCTTCATGGTAACTGTGATGTGATATAGCCACGCCATGCTCCATTCACACATCTCGGCACATGCAATGCAATTCATCAGGCCACCAACAATGTAGCTGTAGCTTTTAATTAGTTGATCGGCAGGCCATGCATAAAGGCTCTGAACAAGGCAATGAACATTTTTCACTTGGAAACTAATAAGAAAGGAATTCAGATCATTATTCAACACAGACATTTTATCTTTTCAGAAGCATGTAGCAATATCAATATATGTGTGCATGTACGGAGATGTAGCTACTGTTCTCCAAAACAAGAAAAGAAATGTAGCTGGACCGCTAAGCAGTAGCTAGTACTGGGCCTTGTGGCATCTGCTAGTGGGGGCTCTAGTTTGGCAGGGGAATATTTCAGTCCCCACCTGCACTATTCAAATCTTTTTTCTTCCTTTCTAGGGGAGCTTAATCAAACTAGTATGCACAAATTGCCGCTTAGTTTGGAGTTTGGAATCATGCGCAATGCCATTCCGGCCCATCATCTTGCATGACAAGACTATGCACAGCCGTTGTTAACACGGGCTATGCTACTTCGGACTAGGGAGCTCCTATACAAAGCCCGTTGCGTCCGCTAAGAAGGCAACGCCTGAAGCGCTCGTATAGATGGGTCGGCCCATTATACTCGATGTTTCTTCCCTCTATGCTAGCTCTGGTCGATGTGGTTCTCTTTTTTTTACAAGTTAATGCTGCTATTGAAAGATGAAAATGTCTGTTTTTTTATGTTTTGCAAAATTTGGTGACATAAAAAATATTCCCACAATTAAAAAATGGTCAAAAAATTCAAAATTCAAATCTCAACTTTTTCATTCCGAACATTTTTTTAATCAGAACATTTTTAAAATCTAAACGTTTTCAAAATCTACACATTTTCAAAACCTGATTTTTTTTAAATTTGGACATTTTTAAAAATCTGAACATTTTTTTGAATATGAACATTTTTCGAAATCTATACATTTTTTAATCTGAAAATTTTCATAATCTGAACAATTTTTAAATTCGAACATTTTCAAAATTTGAACAAGTTTTAATCTGATTTTTTTTAAAATATGAACATTTTCAAAAACAGAAAACCAAAAAAAGAAACCGGAAAAAAGAAAAACTGACTGGAAGCTTCCAGACCAAAAACCAGTGAAAAAAATATAACCAAAAACCGATCGGAAGCTTCTAGCAACTTCCCAAAACCGAAAAAAACTAGGAGAAGATTACATGCCTAGGCTGTCCCATTTATCCCCATACTAGCGCTAGAGGAGTGCGCGTAGTGTCGATAACCGACGCTATGAGCATCAAATAGGGAACGCCTTCGGACTATGCACCTGTTGCGTTGCTTAAGGGAGCAACGACCACACGAGGAGTGGAGTCGGATAGCCCATTAAGGTATGGTTCTCCATTCTTTTATTTTTATTCTTCATTCTTTTCATTTTATGTTTTCCTTTTTTTGTTCTCCTTCTTTTCCTTTTCGTTTTTTTCATGTTTTATTTTTTTTGTTTTCTGAAGTCGTATGTATTTTTACCTTTGTGTAATGAATGCACAATTTTTGTGAACCTCCTGAACAATTATTTTTTGAGTTGCGTGAATAGTTTTCCTCATATGAAATTCTATTTGGAGCTGCAAACAATTATTTTGATCTACACATACACTTTATTCTCTTTATGAACAAATATATTTAACCATGTGGACATTTTTCTCTACTTTCTAAAAAATATACTCTCTCCAATCCTATTTAAGTGCCGTAAGAAAACAATTGCACAAGTAATTCCTAAGCGTAAGTAGCGACACAAATTTTGGATCAGAGGGAGTAATTGAATTTTTTTATCTAGTCAAAACTATTTCGTACCGGGTGAACATTTCTCTCGCATATGAACAATTTTGTTGGGCATTACTCTAAAATTGACGAACATTATTTATTCATATGAACATTTTGTAAAATCACACGAACTATTCCCCCTACTTTATATAGGGAAAAACCCCAAAAAAATAAACATGAAAAGTAAAAAAAAAACACATACAAATTTGAAACATATCTCTACGTGGCCCGACACACCAGGCAGTGGCATCGTTCAGGCGGTGGCACGCTAAATCACACTTAAATATCTGGGGCTTCTATTTGAAGCTCTTAGTATAAAAAACCCATCTTGGGCCAAACTCATCATGGCCTGATCGCCACGACTGCTAGTTCACCACCGTTGCCATCATTACGGTCAATGCTCATTGATTGAACTGCCCATAGCATTGGTCCCAACTGTTGTTTCCCGCGATACGCGGCTTTCCACGCTGTCTCGCTGCCCGAGAGCCACCTCTTTACCACCCTAGCCATCCCTCTAACCCTCTTCCCTCTCGGGTGTCGGCGAATCCCACCAGAACCATCCCTCTCAGTTTCTTCCTCTCCTCCACCAGAACAGTCCCTCATCTACCAGAGCACCCCTGCATCTCCCACGTCGTTAAGGATGTCAATGGGTAGGGTATGGGCAGGGTAGAGCAATACCATACCCATACCCATATAGTCTATGGGTACAAAATTCTACCCATACCCTTACCCGCGGGGATGAAAGCATACCCATACCCGACGGGTACCCGTACCCATTGGGTACCCGTTGGGTAGATCAGATAATATGCAAATTGTTCACAGTTTTACATTTATTGGTAGCACATTTTACAAAAAATCAATTATCTCAACTTAGTATCAACTCAGTAACAGATAGATGAATACATGACAATTATCTAATTTTGAAAATCATAATCTTATGGTCATATCTAGTAAGTCAACCGAGCAGGGTACATATATCGGTATAAATGGGTAGGGTATGGGTATACCCACGGGTATAGTGTTTTACCCATGCCCTACCCACGACTTGGTGGGTAGGGTATGGGTACTACCCATGGGTATAAAAATGTGCCCATACCCTCCCCATACGGGTACGGGTACCTGGTGCTGTATTAAAATAAGTTGGGTGGTGTCCCAAGCGAAGGCGGAATTGCAGCTAGTAGCAGTTTTCCCTCGTTTAACGAACCGAGGTTTATCGAACCAGTAGGACTTTGAAATCAACAACGAGGTGAATGTTGAAGATCTCTGGCGCTTGACCTTCAACAGAGGTGGACCTGCACACACTCAACCAAAATACTTTGCCCCCAACGGCGGAAAGGTAGTCAATCTTTCCGGTCTCGCAGAAAACAAAGCGGTTAATTGTATGATGAAGTATGAAAAGTGACCAGAGGAATAATGATGATTAAAAGCAAGTAAATGAGGTTGTAAACAATGTAAAAAAGATGGACCGGGGGCCATGGGTTCACTAGTGGAGTCTCTCAAATAAATAAAATATGCATGTGATGGGTGAACGAATTACATCTAGGCAATTGACAAGATCATGACACAAACCCAATTTAGCTATGACAAAAAGGATATGATAATATTTATGGAGGCATCACGACAAGGAACAAAGACCGTTGATTCCAACTACGTCTTTGTCTAAAAAGTCCACCGTGGGATCGCTATCCAGCCTGTCACCCAACGGTATTAAGTTGCAAGCAACAGACAATTGCATTAAGTAAAGTGCATGAAGTAAGCAATACTAATATCAAAAGAGATATTAACACCGCAGTTTTACCCTTAGTAGCAACAGCACACCCTCGCCCTTAGACGTTTCTGTCACTCGTGCCCAGGAACAAAAGGGGGCATGAACCCACTATCTAGCATAAATACCCTCTCTTAGAGATACACACAATCACTTGGCCAAAGTAACTATGCACATCAGAGAGCATGCAAGAACATAAATTACTCATATAAGAATCATGCACAATCTGAACATAACTTCATAATCCATCAGATCCCAGCAAACACATCACATAGCATTACATTAATCGATCTTGATCATGTTAGGCAGCTCACAAGATCATAAGACATGAAGCACAAGAGAGAGAGACTACCAACTAGCTACTACCATGGACCCGTAGTCCAAGGTGCGACTACTCACAAATCATCCCGGAGGAAGGCATGACGATGAAGAGCCCTCCGGGATTGATCTCCCCTCCGACAGAGTGCCGAGATCAGCTTCAGATTGGACCCCGAACTAGGGTTTTCGGTGATGGCGCGTCGGGGTCGAGTTTCTGGAAAATAATGGCCGCCTCGATGTTTTTAAGGTCAAAAGGCAATTTATAGGCGTCGGAGGGGGCCGAGGGGACGCCCCAGGAGCAGGGGCAGGTCCCACCCACGGGCCATGGGGGGCCGCAACTGGAGGCCGTCCCTGCCCTGTGGGTGGCCCCCAGGGCTGCCCGTTGGTCTCCATGCGTCTTTTGTTGCATAAAAAATCTTCGTAAATTTTCGTCCAATTCCGAGAATATTTCCAGAAGTAAATTTCTGAAACAAAAAGACAGCAGAAACAGGGAACTGGCACTGGGCATCTTGTCAATAGGTTAGTCCGACAAAATGCATAAAAATGATATAATTGACAGTAAAAACATATGACAATATCACAAAACTAGCATGGATCACTCAAAAATTATAGATACGTTTGTCACGTATCAGTACCGTACCCGTACCCATGGGTAAAATTGCCATCCTTACACGTCGTCGCCTTCTCAGGCTAGATTTGTCCTAGTCACCATGCCAATTCTTCTCTTCCTCAACTATCGGTCGCCTGTGCCATCTACGTCTCCACAACCAGTCGTCATTGTCTTGGGTGCTAAGTGGGCTAGGCTGCATGAAGGTGTTCGCCGCTCTCATGTCTGAATGTCTGATGCCAGCCAGGAGTTGTCAAATAGGAATTGCCATGTGTGGAATAAAGCTCTAGGTCCAACCAAAACAAAATCGATGGATTTGACGGACAACACCCATTCATTAATGCTGGGCTGCTATGCATAATAGCCCAACTAACCCACGTTGATAAAAGTCCATGTTGGATCATGTGATGATCTCAAGTCCTCAAAAAAATAAGGTGGTGGCCTGATGTGCTAAAGGTAGCGTGAAGTGGACGTGTATCCGAGTAGGTGGGTTTGAAGTCCACCCAAAACACAAACACTCCATTATTAACAACAATCCATTTATCCATCTTCTTCCGAGTTCTTTCAGATCTAAGGGAATTTTAGGATCGGGGGATCATATAAAAGCACCGAATTATACATGATTTGATTTGAAAGTTTGTTTGAGTGCTTTTTTTAAAGGACGGCAGCAGGGCTGCTTCATTTCATTAAGAGGAACCAGGACAAATGCATGCAAAGAGTACAAAATACAGATACGAAAAGAAGGAAAACAAGTCTAAACAACTACAAGGAGGCTAAATAAATACAAGACATGGAGGCACAAGCTTTGTTGTAGCCCCACATGACCTGCAAGATTACTCTCCCGAAGGCTACGACGTGCCCAGGTGAAAGTGCATCTAGTCCCCTAATACGTTTTGGTATTAATGACAACATAATAATTTAAATCTAATATTGCTTTGTGAGTTCGTGCAGTTTTTAGACAGGAATGAAGTTCCAGTTGGCGGCAGTGCCGCCATGCCTGGGGCGTGCGAGCCCTTCCCTGGGGCTGGCAGTGCCGCCAGCACTACCGCCAGCACTACCGCCCGGGAGGCGCTCTGTGAGCCCTCAGCGGTAGTACCTCCGCCTCCGGCGGCAGTACCGCAACTGGGGCTTAAGGGCCCTCCCCTAGGGTTAGCAGTGCCACTTGCACTGCCGCCAGCACTACCGCCCGGGAGGCTCTCTGTGAGCCATCAGCGGCAGTACCGCAGCTGGGCTTGTGAGCGCTCCCCTGGGCTGGCAGTGCCGCCCGCACTACCGCCAGGAGGGTTGTCTGTTAGCCCACAACGGTAGTACCGCCACCGTTCAGCGGCAGTACCACTGAAAGGATCGTATGGGCACCTAGAGGGGGGGGGGGGTGGATAGGTGCTACACCAAATTTTAATACTTTTTCAATTTTAGGCTTGACACAAAGGTAAATTCTCTAGATATGCAACTATGGTGAATTTACCTATCCTAACTAGTACCCTCTTTCTTGTACGGCTGGGGCCCGATCAAGACTTCTATCCCTCAGAAACTGTCTCGCGTCTTATCCGTGTGCGCGGTTGAGGAAATTGGAGCAAATAACTATGACTAGGCAATTAACACGATACAAATAAAGACAACTAAGGGATAGAGATAACCGAAAGTAGAAGCACGCGGAGACAAGGATGTATTCCCGAGTTCCTCATTGTTAAGGGAGTACGTCTCGTTGGAGGGGTGTGAGCTCACCACAAGAGGCCTACTCAAGATGCCACAAAGGCCTCCCTATTCTCCGATGAACCGCACCCAAGGGTTTGGTTCACCTTCCACTATCGAAATCCTTCAAGGCGGAATACGGAGCCTTTACAACATTCTTGAGGCTCACCAAATCAACAAATCTGTCACAATTACAACAAGTAGTAAGCAAGAGAATCTAGGGTAACACAATGCTAACCCTAGAAACGAAATCCCTCAAGTGAATGAGGGGGAAATGAAGAACGGCTTGGTGAAGATGTAGATCCGGGCCTTCTCCTTCAATCCTCCAAAGATCAACGAGTTTGGATGGAGGAATTGGGAGATCTAGTTGATTTGAGCTCTGAGAAATTAGGGTTCATAAATGCTGGTCGAGCTGGCTGGCTGGAGGTAGGTGGAGGGGTATTTATACCCCTCTGAAAAATCTGCCCGTTGGAGCTCACTTGGACCGAAGACTCCGCCCAACTCCGGAACTATTGTGTCTCCTGGCCAGACCGGCAATTCCGGTCTCCTTGGGGGCGGAGACTCCGGCTGGACCGGAGACTCTGGGGTCCTTCCGGTATACCTCTGGTGGCCTATCCAGTACCGCACCACACTTGTGTCTTCAAGGGCTCGATGCAGACAGACCGGAGACTCCGGGGTCCAGAGGCCGGAGACTCCGGCCACACCGAAAACTCCGGGCACCATCCGGAGTGCCTCCGGTGAACCATCCAGTACCGCACCACACCTTGGCACATGGCAGGAAAATCCAGGGACCGGAGACTCCGGCCCAGGTAGGCCGGAGACTCCGGCCTGAGATTGGCCTGCAACTATATAACTCTGCCAAAACTTCCTTTTTGGTGGTTGATGCTCAGGGTAAAAATTATGTCAATAATCCTGCAGCACTTAGCATCACATTAGATAATCACTAGTGTTGTTAACTAACACACAAAACCAACTAGGGTTTAGAAAATGCTCTTTCAACTGCTGCTGTGGGGTGGACCCCCTCCTGGCAGAAGGAGCCGTTTGAAGAACTGAAGAGTGCGGCGGCACTACCGCCAGGAGCGGAGGTAGTACCGCTGCAGTGGAGCAGCAAGGCTCCAACGGCTCCTTGGAAGAGAGGAGTATAAAAGGAGGGTTTCTCCCTCCTTTGTCTTTAAGGCTCTAGCTCAAGTTTACTCTCTCTCCTCCATTAATGAGCCCAAGCTAAAATTGCCTAGATCTCCCACTCCCTTGTCCCAACTTCGTTGATATTTTGAGGAGTGAAGTAGGAGACCTAGATCTAGCCTTCCACCAAAGGAATTTCGAATCCCCCACTATTTGCTAGTGGATCTTGGATCTTGTAAGCTCTTAGGGTTTCTTGGAAACTCTAGGAGCAAGTGCGGGTTTCGGAGCTTCATAGTTTGTGAGGAGCTCCGGGACATTGTTGGGAGTCTCCAACTCATTGTGGAGAGCCCCAACCTTGGTGTAAAGGTTTGGTCAACGCCTTCAAGTCGACCTCATAGTGGAAAGAGCCATTCCCTCACGGGAGTAGCACCCGGAGAATAGGGTGAGCACGGACGTGCTTGTAGGAGGGCCAAGGAGCCTCCACACCTCTCCAACGTAGACGTACTTCCCTTGGGAAGGAACTACGGGAATCATTTCGTCGTGTCAACTTGCGGTGACTTCTATCCTTTACTTTCCGTTGCGCTTTTACTTGTTCCTTGTATCTTATCACTTAGGGTTGTTCATCTAGTTGCACATCTAGATAACTTGTTTTTACTTTGCTAAAACCTAATTAAAAGAAAAAGAATTAAAATTGGTAGTCGCCTATTCACCCCCCTCTAGTCGACCATACGTTCTTTTAATTGGTATCAGAGCCTCGTCTCTTATCAAAGGTTTAACAACCTAAGAGAGTATGGCCGAGAAAGAGGATTCCGAAGCACCGGCCACTATAGGTTACGTCAAAGACGCTATTGGTGGTCTTGTCTCAAAGGTTGATACCCTAGAACAAGCATCACTGCTAATGTCAATGCTAACCTTGGTGATACGATGCGGAAGATGTTCGAGGAATATTTAGGGAAGACTCCTAGTGTTAGTCCCCCTCTCATTCCCATCGAAGGTGGTGGTAGTGATATCCTCACTAACCCCACTTCGAGTGGAGAAGGAACCAAAGAGAGTGGTACTAACCCTAAGAGTTCTCCGGGCATCTTTGCCCAAATTCCTCCGGGGGAAATCTACAACAACATCCACCCCATCGTCTCTATGCCACACATAAACAACATGGGCCCCCCACCTAAAATTGATTCAATCAATTTTGCTAGATGGCAATTTAAATTACGTTCTCATTTGTCAAGCTCTTGCACTCACTTGTGGCGAATTGTAGAGCAAGGATTTCATCCGGTGGATCCTAACAACTTGGCACCAAGGGAGGACATCAACTCTCAACTCAATGCCATCGCCCTTCACACAATCCAATTAGCGGCAACCGATGAGTATCTCCCTCACATCCAAATGTGCAAGACCGCCAAAGATGCTTGGAAAAAGCTCGACACTCTCTTCTTGTGTAACAAAAGCATCCAACAATCCAAGTATGAAACCGCCTTGGATCAAGCGGAAGAGTTTGTGATGCAAGACGATGAGTCACGGAAGATCTATATCGAAGACTTACGACCCTCGCCGTGACATTGACCGAGTACGGTGACAAGCAAGTGGATGATGCATGGATCAAGAGGAAGTTTCTCAAGGCCATCACCCCCTTCAAGAAATCTTTGGCCACCACCATACGGTCAAGAGCAGACTTTGCCTCCATGGACTCCAACACCATCCTAAATGAGTTCGTCTCCATTGGCATTATCAACAAGAATGCCGATCATGCTCATGCCCGTCAAAGAGCTCTTGCTCAAGCTCCATCCACCCTTGCTTTGAAGTCAAGAGCCATTGCCCATGAAGAAGATGACGATGATGAATGTGATGAGGAAGAAGTGGACGATTTCCGTGGTCTTCATGAAGCAATATCACTTGCCGCGGACATATATTGGAAGAACCGAAAAAGCGGCAAGAGAAGGCCTCCACCAAAAGGAGGTGAACCAAGAATCAACAAAGCCAAGACATGCTATAATTGTGGCAACGTCAACCACTTCATCATGAGTTGCCCCTTTGAGAATAGAGAAGAGCATGGGGGAAGGCTCATCCGTAAGGACAAGTCCAAGTCATCCCCAAGCAAGAACTTCGTCAAGAAGAAGGTTCCTAATGCCTTTGCTACCCAAGAGAGAAAATTTGAAGGAGAGTACATGTCCGGTATTGAAGACGAAGATGAAGTTTTAGGTGTGGCCCACGTCGCCATAGCTACCTCCTCCTCTTCACCGTCATCCCTTTTTAAATCCCCCAATGAGAATGCTCCTTCAACCCCCTCGTGTCTTATGGAAAATGCCAGTTTGGTAACGACCTCTTCTCCCAAATCCATTGCATCCACTTCTCCATCTTTGTTGGATTGTGTGGATAAAATTGAGAAGGAGTCACAAGTTACAAATGATTTAGATGCTTGGCTTGCTAAACTTAAAGGTGTGACTAAAGTTAATGTTGATGCTCTTATTGAACAACTAGATGAGAAAGAAGAAATCATTGACACCTTAGAAAGTCAAAGTGATGAATTTGCTAATGAAATTGCTAGTCTTTCTAAGGCTCTTGAAGAAGAGCAAACTCGTAGGAGTGCTCTTGAGGAAAAATATGCTAATCTTGATGAAACTTATGGAATTGACCTCGCTAGACTTAAGAAGGATAATGAACATTCCATGGCTCTTGCTAATGTTCTTAAAAATGAAAAGAAGCTAGGGGTTGGCAATGCTAGACTCATCCAAGAAAATGAGAACTTCGAAAGAGAACTCAAAGCTCTTAAGGAGTCGCATAATCAACTCCTAGGTCAACTTGTGAAAGAAAAAGCTTCTCTCTCTATTGATAATGTTGCTAGATCTAACCCATGTTGTGAGCATGCTAATCTAGTTGAGGAGAATGGTAAGTTAAAATATCAACTTGAGAAATGGCTAGCCTCTTGCATTCAAGGTGAAAAGAATCTTAATGACCTTATAAGTGGTCAAAAGGAGAACCTAGGGAAAGAGGGCCTTGGATTCAACTCCGAGCCCAAGAAGAAGAACAACAAGAAGAAGAACGAGAAGAACATGTCAACTCCCTCTTCTAAGCCTATTCTCTTTGTTAAAGAAGGGGAGTTGGCAAAGGATAAGGAGGTCATCAACAAGGATGTGGAAGTGGGGTCCTCCGGAACCATCCCACAACCATTAAATGTGGATACCGTTGGAACCATTGCTTCTATCTCCGGCACCGTGAACCCTCGTGGATCTCACAACAATTTTGCCGGCAAATATAACCCTTCTTATGTTCTCATGAAAGCAAAAAATGGTCATGTTCATGCTAAGTATGTTGGCACCTCTTTTGGTGATGACTATCATTGGGCTATTTGGGTGCCTAAGACCCTTGTGACTAACAAAAGAGGACCCATTCGAAAATGGGGACCTAAATGGACGGTGGATAGTGGTGCCTCACTACATATGACCAGAAGCAAGGACTTGGTAGAAGCTTTGGAACCTCCTCAATCTCATGCTACTCATGTTAGTATTGGAGATGGATCTCATCTTAAGGTATTGGGACGAGGCAAGGTGGCCGTCTCTCATGATACATCCATCAAGAACATCTTCCTTGTTGAGTCCCTTGGCTTTAATTTACTCTCCGTTTATCAACTATCTCTTTATGGTTTTGGTGTTTACTTTGATGACCTCAATGTGCTTGGTTGTTTGGAAGAAGTCTCATAAATTAGCCTTTGTTGGACATGTCGAGAACGGCATGTATGTGGTTGACTTCTCGAAGGAAACCTCAAGCGTCGCGACATGTCTAATGGCTAAAGTTGATGTGGGTTGGCTTTGGCACCGCCGGCTAGCCCACACCAATATGAGAACTCTCTCCGAACTCCAAAGTGGTGGTCATATTCTTAGACTAACCGATATTAAGTTCTCAAAAGATCGTGTGTGTAGCTCATGTGTCCTAGGGAAGCAACATGGAAGTCCACATCCCGCTAAGAACATCATCACCACCACGAAGATTCTCGAGCTTATTCACTTGGATCTATTCGGTCCACTATCGTATGATAGTCTTGGTGGGAAGAAATATTGCTTGGTGATTATGGATGATTATTCAAGGTACACATGGGTCTATTTCTTCAAGAAGAAGAGCGAGACTCAACAGAAGGTGATTGACTTCATCAACATGGCTCAACGACAATATCAAGAGAAGATCATGATGATTAGAAGTGACAATGGTACCGAGTTCAAGAACTACACCGTGGAGGGTTTTCTTAGTGAAGAGGGGATTGATCATCAATATTCCACACCATACACCCCTCAACAAAATGGTGTTGCGGAGAGGAAGAACCGGACTCTTATGGATGCGGCTAGGACCATGATTGCGGAGTTCTCTTCTTCGTATAACTTTTGGACCAAAGCCGTAGCCACCGCATGTCATGCTACCAACCGGTTGTATCTTCGCAAGATCATCAACAAGACTCCCTATGAGATCCTCCTCGATAAGAAGCCGGACCTATCTTATTTCCGAGTCTCCGGTTACAAGTGCTTCATGAAAAAGAAAGGTTCTCGTGTATCTAAATTTGAAGCTAGATCCATTGAGGGCATTTTGTTGGCTATTCCACGGTGTCACATGCCTATAGAGTCTACAACAAGTCCTCCGGACAAGTTGAAGAAGCTTGGGACGTGCACTTTGATGAGGATAATGGCTCCCAAGGAGCACGTGTCGATCCTTTGGCTATAGGTGATGTAATTCCTCCAATCGCCATAAGAAGAATGGGTGTGGGAGAGATCCATCCCGTTGAGGAACCGCTTGTGGCGAAAGGAGAAGGACAATGCTCTAGTCATTTGGAGCCATCACCGACACCAAGCATCTCCATTGTGCCTCCGGAAGCCCATCAAGATCAAATGCCAAGCCCTCAAACTAGTGAGCAAGACCAAGGACAAGATCATCCTATTGCTGTTGAAGGCCCACCTAGTGGTTCCTCTTCACCAAATGATGTCCAAGGCCAAGCTCAAGGTGACATGGAAGGTCAAGCTAATCATGATGATTCTCAATCCCCCAATGATGAAGGTGATGATCAAGCCATTTCACAAGAGTCATTAGATTTTTTTTTGAGAACAACAAGAGTCATTAGATGAGGTACGAGAAAGAAGAGCAAGAGCAAGGGAGCGTCGTCTCGAGCGTAATGAGCACACTTTGGACAAGATTCTTGGAGATGTTCGTGGCAAGGTCTCCACAAGAAGGCAATTGGCAAACTTTAGCTCTCATCATGCCTTCGTTTCCGTCATCGAGCCCAAGAAAGTATTTGAAGCTCTTGAAGATCAAGATTGTCTTGAGGCCATGCATGATGAGCTCAACAACTTCGAGAGGAACAAGGTGTAGAAATTAGTGCCAAGACCCAAGGATTGCAAGAATGTCATTGGAACCAAGTGGGTATTGAAGAACAAGCAAGACGCAAACGGTATTGTGATTCGTAACAAGGCGAGGTTAGTGGCTCAAGGGTTTTCCCAAGTGGAAGGTATTGACTTCGGTGAAACCTTTGCTCCCGTAACTCGCCTAGAATCTATTCGCATTTTGCTTGCCTATGCTTCTCATCATAACTTTAAATTGCAACAAATGAATGTTAAAAGTGTTTTTCTTAATGGACCCATAAATGATTTGGTCTATGTCAAGCAACCTCTAGGGTTTGAGGATCCCAACTTTCCCGATCATGTCTATAAACTAGACAAAGCTCTCTATGGGCTCAAACAAGCACCTCGTGCTTGGTATGAGCACCTTAGGGAGTATTGTGGATTCCAAGTTGGAGTAATCGACCCTACACTCTTTACCAAAAGGGTTGGAGGTGACTGATGACCCACAAGTGTAGGGGATCGCAACAGTCTTCGCAGGTAGCTTGACCCTAATTTATTGATTCGACACAAGGGGAGCCAAAGAATATTTATAAGCCTTAGCAGTTGAGTTGTGAATTCAACCACACCTGAAAAGGATTTCTCTCGAAGCAATTTATTAGTAGTAACAGTGATTTGATGGTAGCAGTATAATAGTAATAGCGGTAATAAAATAAAGACAACACTGATGACAGTAAAAGTAATGATTGTAAACAGCGGAATTAAAACACCGTAGGCATAGGGACAGATAGACGGGCGTTGTATGAATAAGATAGCTCATGAAATGAACACAACTAAGCACCAAGCAAATAAATATATAAATAGCATCCAAGTATCAAACAGTCATAGGCATGTATTCCTAATTTAGCCGTACGTGCTTGCAATAAGAACTTGCACGGCATCTTTTGTCATGCCATCCGGTTTCAGCCGTGCCAATTAAGGAACAAATGGCAATTAAGGTGTTTCTTTTAATAGAACATCGGATCAAAGCATTAACACACAATGAATACATGTAATCCTCGAGTTGCCAACCATTCCCATTGATGTCCCCGTTTCTGTCACTCGGGGTCTTCAGTTCCGGTTAACAACTAGTGCATACAACTAGTAGATAGGATCCAAACGACAATTATACTCATGCAAACATAAGTGTTCAGATCTTAAGACATGGCACCCGGGCCCAAAGTGACAAGCATTAAGCATAACTAGTTGCACCAACGATGATTAACACAAATACAGGATACTAGGCATCGTGCCCTAACAATTTGGCATCGAATTACATGGGCAATCTTATTCAATCCCTTCCATCCCCTTGCCTACAGCAGGTAACTACTCACACATGGAGGGGGACGACATGGATGGTTGATGGAGAGGCGTTGGCGGTGACGATGGCGGCGATCTCCACTCCGGCAGGGTGCCGGAACAGCGATCCTGGACCCCGAATTTAGGGTTCGTGATGGCGGCGGAGCTCCGTAAGGTTTCTGGAAGAAGTGTTCGGGGGGCTCGCATTTTTAGGTCGAAAGGGGGCTTATAAGCGAAGGGAGGCCGAGAGGCGAGGTCCCAGGGGCAGGGGCGGCCTCCTGCCGCGGCCTGGACCCCACCCGCGGGTGGGACCCGCCCCGGCTCCTGGGGTGCCCCCCTCGCGGTCTTCTGGCTCCGTGGCTCTTTTCCCTCAAAAATACTTTTTCTGATTTTTCTGGAATTTTCCGCGAACTTCTGAACCCTGCACAAAAGAAAGACACCAAATGCAATTTTTCTGAAAACAGCGTCAGTTCGGGTTAGTTCCAAACAAATTCATTAATAATCAGAGGCAAAACAATAGCAAAGTGTTTGGAAAAGTAGATACGTTTGCGACGTATTAGTGACTTGTTCATATGCCAACTTTATGTGGATGATATCATTTTTGGCTCTTCTAACACTCGATTCAATGATGAGTTTGCTAAGTTGATGTCAGACAAATTTGAGATGTCCATGATGGGGGAGTTAGAGTTCTTTCTTGGTTTTAGATCAAACAATTGAGAGAAGGCACTTTCATTAATCAAGCCAAGTACACCCGTGACATGCTCAAGAGGTTCAAGTTTGAAGATGCCAAGGGTTGTAAGTCTCCTATGTCCACCTCCACCGATCTTCATCCGGATCATCTTGGGAAGGATGTGGATCAAAAGGTATACCGTTCCATGATTGGCTCTTTGCTTTATCTTTGTGCATCTAGGCAGGATATTATGTTTAGCGTGGGCATGTGTGCAAGGTATCAATCCGCTCCTAAAGAGAGCCATTATACGATGGTTAAGCAAATCTTTCGATATTTAGTTCATACCCCAAGCTTTGGTCTTTGGTTTCCCAAGGGTTCAAGATTTTCTCTCACGGGGTACTCGGATGCGGATTATGCGGGTGACAAGAAGGATAGGAAGTCAACTTCCGGGGCTTGCCAATTTCTTGGTAGGTCCTTGGTGTGTTGGTCTTCCAAAAAGCAAAATTGTGTTGCCCTCTCCACCACCGAAGCCGAGTACATCTCCGCCGCAAGTTGTTGTGCTCAATTGCTATGGATGAGGCAAACTTTGAAGGATTTCGGTGTCACCTATGACAAAGTTCCTCTTCTATGTGACAACCAAAGTGCTATCAAGATCGCCCACAACCCGGTGCAACACGCCAAGACGAAGCATATTGAGATTCGTCATCACTTCATCCGGGAGCATGTGGAGCGAGGCGACATCGAGCTATTGTATGTTGGCACCAAGGATCAACTAGCCGATATCTTCATGAAGGCCCTTGATGTACAAAGTTCTAGAGTTGAGGAATGAACTAAATGTCGTGGATTCGAGTAACTTTGAGTGACCATATCGCACCTGCCCATGTTAGTCATTCTATCCAGATTAGATGTAGGCATGGATATAGGGGTACTGTAGTTCAATTCATGAGCCAGCACTCTCTCCATTATGCGCAAATAGACAAATCTTGCATTATAGTCACTTTGTGACAAATTGTGCTTCAATTATGAGTTTTGAGTGAGAACCCAAGACACATCTTCGCGGTGTCTCACTCTACTATACTCATATATGGTAGCTTCGGCCACCGACCTCCTCATGTGAGGAGTTTATTCTTTTGATTTCTTTTGGATCTTCTTAGACCTATATGTGTCAATATGTACGTCTTGTGGAAAAACACTCATAAATTGGCTTTTCAAATTGCATATTGCAATTATGAGTGTCGTACCATTCTATGACAGTTTACGCCTTCTATCCCATGCCAACACTTCGTTCCTACAAGCCTTTCTCCTTCAAA
Organism: Puccinellia tenuiflora; assembly: GCA_012064385.1. Taxonomy (NCBI): domain Eukaryota; kingdom Viridiplantae; phylum Streptophyta; class Magnoliopsida; order Poales; family Poaceae; genus Puccinellia; species Puccinellia tenuiflora. The sequence goes on along the minus strand of QRDG01001789.1, from coordinate 143,466 downwards.
ATGCTCGAAAACACAAGTTTCTGGCTGGCTGTGCAAAAGGCCGGCGGCACTACCGCTGGACCTGGCGGCACTAACGCCACTATGGGACTGTTGAAAGTGCATGGTTGCCCCCATGTGTGGTTTTGGTAATTAATGACAATCTCTATGGACTAATGTTTGTATTAAGCTACTTGTAGGTGTCCATTTGCAGTGCTTGATCTCCATTTGTTGGAATCAAGGCTAAGGGAGATGAGTATTTGTTGATCAAGTCTAAGTGCGAGTTGATCAACACTCAAGTCCAAGTGTAGATATGCCGAAGAGTGCTTCTCCCATATTGGTGTATGGGGGAGTAACATGTGAGTCTTCACCAAGCGAAGCGCAATCAAAAAGGTGGTTCGTCTTGAGTAGATGAAGATCGTCTTTATCGACCTCAAGTGGATTATGCGCAAGACAAAGGTATTATCTTGGTAGGCTTTCTATTTTACCGGTCTCATGATGTTAGTGGAGAGACCGGGTTATAGGATAGATAGCCGTACTATCAAGAGGTGCTCTCGACCGAGTATCTTGATCGTATCGTTCATGGAGAGCTCAAACCTTTCCATCCTTGGCATCATCTTTATTGGTTCTTATTTGGATCTTATCGTGGTGTGGTCTTGATGCCTGTCGTGCTCGTCATGACAAGACCAAGTTCACCAAAAACGGAATTCATATGAATATCCTATTGCGTTTTTAGTTTTGGAGGTTTATCGGTTCGTCTTTTATCGAGAGGTTTTACCTTTCCCCATTTGGTTTTAATCTCCTCTGTTGGACGATGATGTTTATCTGTATATTCTTGTAGAGCTCGTTGTTACGATTCTAACGAGCCCAAGATCATCGAAAACGGAGTCCGGATGCGAAAGATATGCCCGTTTTCGTTTTGCACTTTCTGCAGTTTTTCAGTGGGGCGGAAGTTCCGGCCCTGAGGCCGGAAATTCCGGCCCCCGGAAGTTCCGGCCCAAGCACCGAAAGTTCCGGCCCATATTTTCATCTGAGCATTTTTTGGCTAACTCCTTTCGGCGATTCTCTTTGGAGGGGTTCCGGAATTTTGCCCCGGAAGTTTCACCGGAAATTCCGGTCCTTGGTCCGGAATATCCGGTCTAGGAAAAATTTGGCTAAGTCTTTTTGCGATTTTCTCTCTGGAGGGGGTCCGGAAATTCGCCCCGGAAGTTTCCCCGGAAATTTCCGGGGACCGGAATATCCGGCCCTTAACCCCGGAATTTCCGGCCTCCCGTGGCTGCAACGGTCAGATTTTGGGGGAGGCTATAAATAGCCTCCTTCTTCCCCAAAAGGTGGCTGCCCACTTTTTCTCTCTCTCCTCCATTGTTTGACTTCGAAAAAGCTTGGGTTTCTCTAAATCCCTCCAATGATTCTTGCCCATCTTTAGGGATTCAAGAGAGGAGATCTAGATCTACGTTTCCACCGAACAATCTCTCCTCTAAGTGAGGGGAACCTAGTGGATCTAGTTCTTGTAGTTCTTTTGTGGTTCTCCTCTTTGTTCTTCCTCTCAAATCACTCCCTAACATTAGTTGCTTTGGTTGGACTTGACCACCTTGTGTGGTCTTGCCTTTTGCATTTGGTGCATAGGTTTGAGTTCCCCACGGTGATACGTGGGATTGAAGTTCGAGAAGCTTGTTACTCTTGGGTGCATTGTGTTCCCAAGAGCTTGTGCCTCTTGGGTGCATTGTGTACCCTAAACGGTTGGTGGTGCCGCGAAGACTTCGAGTTGTGAAGCTTCGGGCAAGGTTTGGGAGCCCCCGATTGAGTTGTGGGTGTGTGTCCCAAGATCGTTGTAAAGGCTCCGGATTCCGCCTTGAAGGATTCCGATCGTGGAAGGTAAACCTAAACCTTGGGGAGAGGTTCATCGGAGAATAGGGTGAGGCCTTTTGTGGCATCTTGAGTAGGTCTTTTGTGGCGAGCTTACACACCTCCAACGAGACGTACTCCCTTAACAAGGAGGAACTCGGGAATACATCCTCGTCTCCGCGTGCCTCGGTTATTTCTATACCCGAGCTCTTTACTTATGCAATTTACATTGTGATAGCCTTTGTGCTTGATGTCATATATATTGCTATCACCTTGTTGTTATATTGCTTAGCATAAGTTGTTGGTGCACATAGGTGAACCTAGTATATTAGGTTGTTGGCTTGTTAATTTAAACACCTAGTTTTATTCCGCAATTATCAAGCCTTAAACCGGAAAAGTTTTAATCGCCTATTCACCCCCCCTAGGCGACATCGTTTGTTCTTTCAATTGGTATCAGAGCCTCGGCTCTCTTTTTGGGCTTTACCGCCTAGAGAGTAAAGATGTCGTTTAGAGANACCGGTAGTACCGGTCAGGCTGGTAGTACCGGCCCTTGTTCCGGGTCACTTCCGACTAAGGATCTGAGGTACTGGAACCTCGGGATCTTCTCCCGGAAGCGGACCGGAACTAGGACCGGTAGTACTGGTTTGACCGGAACTACCGGGCCTCTGGACGGAAGTTCCGGGCGCAGGTGCCGGGATCTCTACCAGACTCAATACCCGGTTAGAAAACGAGGTACTGGATCCTATGCGCCCATCCGTGGAACTAGGCAGGAAGTTTGTGCGGAAGTACCGTGCTTACCGGTACTACCGGGCCCTGTCCCGGAAGTACCGGTCAGGCAGGTTCTGCTGAAAGAAGCTGAAGACCATTGACGCGCGCAGAAGAGTCTGGCCGGCAGTACCGGGCTTTGGGTCGGTACTACCGGTCAGGCGGGAATCTCCCCCCCCCCCCCCCCCACAACGGCTGGCTTGGAGGAGGGGAGTATAAAAGGAGGCTTCTTCCTCCTTTGTCTTTAAGTCTCTAGCTCAAGTTTACTCTCTCTCTCCTCCATTAATGAGCTCAAGCTAAAATTGCCTAGATCTCCCACTCCCTCGCCCCAACTTCGTTGATCTTTTGAGGAGTGAAGTAGGAGACCTAGATCTAGCCTTCCACCGAAGGAATTTCGAATCCCCCCACTATTTGCTAGTGGATCTTGGATCTTGTAGGCTCTTAGGGTTTCTTGGAAACTCTAGGAGTAAGTGCGGGTTTCGGAGCTTCATAGTTTGTGAGGAGCTCCGGGACATTGTTGGGAGTCTCCAACTCATTGTGGAGAGCCCCAACCTTGGTGTAAAGGTTTGGTCAACGCCTTCAAGTCGACCTCATAGTGGAAAGAGCTATTCCCCCATGGGAGTAGCACACGGAGAATAGGGTGAGCACGGACGTGCTTGTAGGAGGGCCAAGGAGCCTCCACACCTCTCCAACGTAGACGTACTTCCCTTGGGAAGGAACTACGGGAATCATTTCCTCGTGTCCACTTGCAGTGACTTCTATCCTTTACTTTCCGTTGCGCTTTTTACTTGCTCCTTGTATCTTATCACTTAGGGTTGTTCATCTAGTCGCACATCTAGATAACTTGTTTTTACTTTGTTAAATTCCTAATTAAAAGAAAAGGAATTAAAATTGGTAGTCGCCTATTCACCCCCCCCCCCCCCCCCCCCCCCTCTAGTCGACCATACGTTCTTTCAGTAATCAAAGGTGAATACAAACAACACCGCAAAAGGGACATAATGGCAAAACTAACACTTAAAATGTAGTTTATAATGTGGCACAGTTTTGGATTTCTTGTTCTTTGCCAAACATAAAGCACAATCCATGGCCCTTAAAATGAGTACAAGAAAATGATCCATGTAAAATATTTGCCAGGATGTGACAATTGAATTCACTGAAGCCAAAGAGAATAATCATCAGTCCTCTAATTTTCATGATTTGTGTGTGTGAAGCCACAACCCCCCTTCTGACGGATGGTTGTGGACAGGTGCCAGCGGTTTGACCTCTGCGTCCTACCGCGGCACAACACCTCTACGTTGATCATGCTCATGGCAGTCATCTTTGATGGCACGCGACCTGATATCGCTAGCTTTCTTAACACAATCTATGTAAAGGCCGTGTTGTGGGTATCAGTAGGGGTATTTTTTTTTGTCAAATCTGGTCATTTTCCAAAACTAATGCCACATCTGGCCCCTCAACAAAACTATTTGCAAATCTTGCCCTTGAGATCGGCTTCAAAGAGGATGGAGCCGACCATGTGTATGTCTTCTCCAACGAGGTCGGAGCGAACCTACCTTCAGCGTCAATTCGGTTGGTGCCGACCCCTCGAAGAATTTGAGTGTAGAGATGTCTTGGTGCCGACCTGCACTAGTTCGGCTCTATCCTCTTTGACGCCTACCTCAGGGGCTAGATTTATAATTAGTTTCGTCCAGAGGCCAGATCTGACATTGATTTTGACAAATGGCCATATCTATTATATATTAAAAGTACATGATGGGCTCACCAGAAAAAAGAGAAATAATCTAGAAAATCCCACAAAAATCAGAAACATCCGACCGTTTATCTAATAAACGAACTAACCACAACCAATTGATCTTACTAATACAACAAAATTACCCACCATTGCCATTACTTAAAATAATTCTTTTACAATTTCCTTAAAAAATGTTTCGTCAGAAAAAAGGCAGTCGACAGCTATTTGGAAACAGCGGGCGATCCCTAGATCAGGCGCCGGTAACCAGATCTGCTAGGAGAGCGCTGAGTTTGAATCTTGCTTCAATCTCCGGCCAGTCCGGTGACGGCAAGGGCCAAGCGCCGCTTTTCCGTGACTCCAGGTCACATGAACAACTCCAGGACTTCCCGATCAATTGGATTGATTGAAGATGCTGACCTGTCGATACTTCCCGATCGATCGGATCGATAGCCGACTTTCAGTACATGCATTCTCAGGCGTGGTCCCAACTTCTCATCTATCTAAGAGCAACTCCAGTCGTTGGTGCCCCCCAGGGCGATTTGCCGGCGTGCTTGGGGGGGGGGGGCGCCGGCGGAGATTTTTGCTCTGGGGTTGGGATGATTCCCAGTCGCACCCCCACCCAAGACTCTGGAGGGAGGAGCCGTTGCACCTCGCGCGCTTTGGAGGAAGGGGTTCCGCCGCGGCCGCCGCCGACCTCGCGCGCTCTCTGGAGGAAGGAGACGCCGCGGCCGCCTCCGACCTCGCGCGCGCTCTGGAGGAAGGAGACGCCGCGGCCGCCGCTCCAGGCGTTTGTGCCGGTGGCGCCCGGCCGCCCGAGCACGTCCTGGTGAACGGATGGCCTCCTCCCGCGCGAGCTCGTCCCGGTGGACGCCCGGCCGCCCGCCCGGTCCAACGACGGCGGCCTCGCGACGCCCCAGCGGTGGCGGACTTGCGCGGGGAGGATGCGATGGGCGCCGGCGGAGGGGCGCCCGCCGAGAGCTCGCCCAGACGACGGCGGACGCGGAGAGGGCCAAGGCTGCGGCGTCGCGCGTGCTGGCGGAGCGGGAGCTGCGGCCTGATGGGCGGCGGCCTGATGGGCACCGGCATGCGCCGTGGCAGGCGACGTGCGGGCCGGCGGCGGGGGCGGTGCAGGCGTTCCGTGCGAGGCGGCGGTTGGTGGAGGAAAAAGGAGATGAGGAGGAGAGAGAGAGTGGGGCCGGTGGGTGGGGAGAGGAAAAAGGTGGAGAGAGGGGGATAGGAGGCTGACATTGGGGTTATTTTTGCATGCAAAGAATCGCCGGCGCCCCCGGCTGCTCCCTGGGGCCTGGGTTCGGCCTGGGTACGCCGGGGGAATCTTTTGTCTAATCCGGCGAAAAAACGAGGTCCTGGGCGGCACGACTGGGAGCATTTTTTGCATCCGGCGTTAAAACACGTACAGTATAAAGTAGACCATAAGTATGAGAAGGAAAACACGCACTCTCATCCCGATATATATAGCAGCACGCACGTAGGATGCGTGTATGCATCAGTTTTCACAATCTGTTCATCAAGTTTTTTTCTTGAGTATAGCACACATGCACAGAGGATAATTATGACGCAATAGATGAACTAATCATGCAATTTGATGCAGCTTGAGTTTTTTTCCCCATTCATATGTGCATGTTCTATCTCTATATACTAACGAACTATAGATTATTATAAATATAAATTGATAAAGAGATAAATAGGGGAAACATCACCAGTCATGCAAGATGAATGGCACATGTATGAAACTCTCCAAGATAGCTAGAGAGTATATAATAAGGGGGCATAGTTTTCCTGCAAGGCGAAAAGAACATTTTTATCGCAGGTACAAAGAAACACATATTTAACTCCAATTGGAAAATGTTTGACGGGATCCATGACATATTTATGTACATGTAATGGGTATCAAGTAAGTGCTTTTTCGCAAGAATTCCCTTAGGAAGTGGAAACTAGAAGATAAACCCAAGTTGTAATTCATTCTTTGAAAGTACGAAGATACAAAATTTGTTTTGCATCCTTCATACATGTGGATGGTGGCTGAGGACATTATTTTGACAAAGTGAAGTGTATCGTAACTAATGTTTCGTAGTAGCGCTACATAATTTAGCTATGTCAACACATGGCTTTATGCATCAACCGATGTAGAGTACATGGTTATAAGCTACACCCATTATGCTGGAATAGAAGATGATGCAAATAGATTGTTGTCAAAGATATTAAAACAATTTGTTTGTGGAAGAATATATGGAACAGAAACTACCGGATCCATATCTGAATACTTATCGCTTTGTGATAAGTAAGTAGCGAATAAAATACAAAAATATCAATAAAGTATTGGTTTGTGTTCGTGAAAAGCAAAACACATATCATGACCAATCAGTCTAAAAGATCATTTCAATTGACACCTTTTAAAGATTGAGAAGTTTATAGAAATATTACTATGGAGAAATTTATAGGATTTATTTAATTAAATTTCTAGAACTTAATTATTAAATGTCCGAAACTGATAGTACCTTTCTTTTACCTTTGCATGATCCTGTTTAAATGTGCGAATTTTATTAGGGATTGTCGAATTCTCAGTCGACTAGATTTAACTAAATTGCAGCCGGTCAATTAATTCTTACTTAGAATTAGCTGAATATCTTTTATTATTAAGATATTAATTTAGTGATTTCATTCTAGGGACATAATAATAACTAGATGATACACCGTACGTTGTTGCAGGACAGTTCATTAAAAATTTAGTGGTAATGAATGGTTTAGTACTTGCAATCGAACTTACTATTGTCAACTAAGCACTATATATAAAGGGCTGCAAGAAAAACATCAGCTTATTGAGATGGATCAAGCACATGCAAAATGAGCGCAAGATTGCTTTTGGCAATAAAATGCCTCAGCCTTTTCTTCTCTATCCACAATTGACAGAGATTAGAAACCAGATAAAATCTGAACCTACATGTACCATAACTATTTGTCAAGAAAAATAAGCTAGAGAATCTCAAAAGAAGCAAAACATTTGGCCGTCGGTTTAACTTGCCAACTAATCTTAACCAATGGATTTTGGAAATAATCTATTACTCACTCGGTATCATAATATAAAATGTTTTAGCTATTGCATACGGACTATATACGGAACAAAATAAATTAATCTACATACTAATTACGTCTATATGCATCCGTATGTAGTTCGCATTTAAATAGCTATAACATATTATATTATGATACGGATAGAATTATTCAAAAAAACTAGAAAATTCCCCGCGCGTTGCTGCGGAAATTTATAGCAAAACATATGTTGTAAATAAATTTAGGATACCTCTTTTATAATTCAAAAACATGCCACAGATCTTAATACATATATGGTGGGCATGAAGGCTTAGCTCGGTAAGTGAAACTTAAGTGTAAGTGAAATGGAATATATGTAGTAAAAATTTCTAGCGCACACATGAGTTTAGATGCAATGCTAACTGGTAAATTGCAAAGATTATACAGAGTATATATTATGGTTACAATCACTTACGTACCTAGGAGCCAGATCATCTCATTTATAGATTCAGCATTCAACGAACTCCAACAACAAATAGAGGATCGAAACTGCAGAAAGGCAAATATATACCGTGAACTTCCAATCCTGAGTCTGACTGCGTGATCCGGTTCAACACCTTCTGATCGGTTGCATGGCCATGCGCAATCCTCTCTCCAAAGCAGCAGGCCACTTGAGGAGAACATGTGAATTGAGAAGGCCGCCGCCAAATCCCTTGTCTCTTTTTTGGAAATAAGGTGAACGACCCAACTTTCATATTGAAAAGCTAACAATTTTTTGCTGGGATATTTAGCTACAAAGTAGAATCTGAAAATACAGGAAAACACATCCACACCTGATCGTCTGGTACCAGAAAATTACAAAGACAGCCCACACATGGTGACACGCATTAGGCAAAACCAATACAGCCAAAAGAAAAGATTACACAATGTTAACCAATGCCTCGCCGCACCACGGAATCCTTCAACTGTAGCCTCCTTGTCAAACTACTTCTCTCAGCTAGGCAAATATATCTGCAGTAGGCTGTCTCCCTCCTATTCAAATGCTTGGTCCTCGTCTACTCCTTTGTGCTTCACCTGCACAAATTAGGAGCCGTGAGGAGTGGGATGAGAGAAAGACACAGCTGACAACTATCTTGCTAGCCAGAATAAATAGGGAATGGGAAACTGAGGAGCTAATGCGCGATTGGGAATTAATATGTGATCATTCAAGCAGGTCACCACTCACCACTAACCGGTTGGTAGTAGAGAAAACTGAAAATTAAAGAAGGGATACGCAAGAGGTGAACGGTCAAAGCCTCTAGAGCTACTACTATGAAGTTAATCTCTCTATACTAATTTCCCTAGGATTGCTGTCCTCTTCTTGCTTCTCATGTCTTTCCAATAGAATTGTGCCACATATTCTACAAGGTGGAGCCCACTAATCACTCTCTCCATGTGCATATATTTTTTTATGCTTTTTTCCATGTGCATACGCGTTTTCATTTTCTTTCCTAAGCATGCTTTTTTTTACACGCTCTAATTTGTGGACTTTTCTCGTCCGTTCTTCATGAGAAAAATTCCGATCTTCATGAGAGAATCTCCTACAGCAGGTTGCCGCTAGACTTTTTTCTTGTGCATGCACTTATAATTTTTTACACGGTCTTCTCGGGTGAGATTTAAATACCGTTCTTCGTGAGAGATTTTTTTCTCGGGTGGAAGATTATGAGCATGAAACGTTGATGATGATGCGGTCTTCGTGTGCCTCGCTCGTCACCGTTAGTTAGTAGACCCGATATGCTTATTGTCATCGCCCCTTCTAGCATGTGTTTTGAGTTGGATGGAACAATGCGCCAATGACTCGCAGCCTCAATCTGAAGGGAGGCCGCATTACGGATATAGTCATCATCTTTGTGGTCGACACTATAGCTGTCTTGCTTGCCGGAGATATGGAGACGGTGGCGAAGTTGTCGCATAGGGGCCTGCTGAAGGAGCGGCGTTGCATCCCCCTGCTGATTTGAGGACACATACCTCATGCTATATGATTGGATAGATAGCATGTCGATCAAGAAGAGCAGTATCATTGGAAGCAAACCTGGGTGGTCGAATATTGCATCACGTAGAAGGAAGATAATCGCACATGCCACCAACTGTTGGGGCTTTTATTGCACAAATCCACAACCTTAGATTTTTCACACCAAAAATTTGGGTAATTACTTGCACAAAACATAAACATGGTCCTTAGATTTTTCACACATAAATAATAACTTGAATCCATTTGGTGATGGTATGGACATGTACGTGTAAATATGTAATTACTCAATTATTGGTGTTACGTGCAAAATAAAACTAGGTTCGTGTTATGTACAATGTACTCTATGAAAGAGATGAAAAAGGGACCGAGAAACATAAACTATGTCCTTTAATTTTTAAATTGTTTCACATCTAATGTTTTACATGAAATAAATTGCTTCATCATATCCGAATAACTGTACAATTTTGAACTAGAGTTTGTCAAAACTATGACCCTTATTATAGATAGATAAGAGATGTACCAAAAATGCACTTTTTAGATATAGAAGTTACATATATTTACAATGAACTGCGTCATCATCAGTGATCTATGGAATTTACAAAAAACAAGTTCATATACAACGATAGAGGATAAAATGGGCGCGGCAAAGCGCGCCTTCCCCTTCTAGTTAGGAGATCAAAGTGGGTACTGTAACGTGGAGAAGATGATTTTGCAGAAAAATCACGTAAAATAATTCAAAGGATAGTTAAAATAAAACTGCTGACATGGCATAGCTGCTGATGTGGATGGTTGGTGAGGTGGATAGGCTGCATGTTTAGAGAAATAGGTTAGTAGGGATGATCTACTTAGTTATATAGGATTACCCACCAATGACCTTAATAAGGTTACCCGTACCAATTCATCTTTCGTCTAGCTAAAAGAGGAATCCTAGATCTTTCAAAACAAAGTTACACCATTAGGTTCCCTAGCGTGTCCCCCGCCACTGGCGCAGCCGTATACGCTGCCGTATTCCGATCCCGCGGCATGTCCTCACGTAAGCTGCCGTTGCGGCCGTATTTAGCGGCCACGATTGGCCGGTCGACTTTCCTCTGCGTGCAGCCATGCTTCAACAGGTTTGAATCTTACGGTAAGATTCTTACCTCGCGCATGAGCCATACATCGACCGGTCGATTGAGGGGCTTGCCTTATACATGAGCCATGCACACAGCCGGACAGCCTAGAGTCAGGTAATGGCACGTGCCTATCTTCTTTTTTACTGCTCTATCAATTTCTTTACTGTACAGTCGCTGAAAGACGCGAACTATGTCCGCTTCAGCAATGTAGAAGGAGAAGTATACATCTATTTATATGCGATAAAATGTTTAGTGGTGTGCACTTTGTGAAGTTATAATTTGATCGCATACAAATGTAAATTATTTATTAAAATGTTTCTTTATAAGGAAACGGTTGTGAGCCAATTTTTCCCAAACATATACTAGCGAAAAATATGAAACAACAATACACCGGAAATTCAAAAGAACCCAATTGTGTATTCAAAATTCAAAAGAGCCGATATATTTGTAGGAAAATTTCTTGATTTATTTTCTGAGCTTAGGTACCGATCATTTGTTATCATCTAACAGCTACGGCCACATGCCCACATGTGGCTAATTGTTTCAATATAAATTTGTTCTTATGTGTCCACCCTAATTTGCTTTCTAGGTAATGTTATTTCTATGCTGTCACAGATACCAAAATGCCTCATGTGATTGTGAAATATGTAATGAATTACTACTAATTTCTTGATTTATTTTTCGAGCTTAGGTACCGATTTGTTATCAGCTAACTGCTATGGCCACATGCCCACATGTGGCTAATTGTTTCAATATACATTTGTTCGTATGTGTCCACCCTAATTTAGTTTCTATGTATTGTTATTTCTATGTTGTCACAAATACCAAATGCCTCATGTGATTGTGAAATATATAATGAATTACTAATATAGATCATTTATTGCTTTGACAATATGATAATCCTACTGTTAGTAACTCGGTCGAATATAAAATATCTGGTAACCTTATAGTGACATTGCTTCAATACAATAAATTATCCACAAAATGCTGAATTAATGAAGTTCAGTACATATAAAATTAAATGGAATGATAGTTATTATACATTTATCTACTTTAAAGTATATTACATTAATATGCCAAATTAATGAAGTCCATTACATATAGAAGTGCACAAATATGTATGATGTCATATCAGTATGTAGAATTAAAATACAAATTGATGCAAATTGAAACGAGACGAAGCCATAGAATAAAGTTTGATTTGCCAAACATCAACCAATTACAACTGGAGTTATAACGTTAATCTAAAATTTACTCGCAAGGAGTTTCTGTTTCAACAAAACATTCCTATTGTTATTTATCTCTCGCCAATTATACACTATCAAACGAACATGTTTGGACAATATGACCCTCTACTACACACAACCTTCTTGTATTACCATGGAGTTAAACCCATCTCACAAGTTCATGATTGGTTGGATTTGACTGAAGTATTTGAAGAATGAAGTATGTTGTGTGTGTGATGCTCTATAGTTATTTATAATAGGAGTCGGTCTGGTTTTGAGTGAAATATTGAAAAGATTGACCACATCTCTACTTCACATATGAACTAAACCGACAAATGAAATTTTTCTTAAAATTAGTTTGAAATATAAATTCCAGAGTTTTGCGATTCTTCCCTTAAATCCATCTTTATTATTAAAAATGTATGCATTAAAATTATCCATAAATATAATTTAATTGTCATGAGTACCATAATATTTTAATATCTATGCTACACCAAAACAATATAATTATGTTTGAAAAAATATCAAAGATGGTGCCCGCGCGAATGTGCGGGCCACTGTGCTAGTTTAACAAAAGCAAAATACTCAGTAGGGGGTAGCTGGCCTTACGGCACTACTTCCGGCTTAGGCCTTAGCTTCTAGGAGCACGTTGAGTTGTCCTCTGTGGTGTAGCCCTTCAGGATTGTACTATACATCTCTTCTATCAATGAATCAAAACACACGGATTTGTGTTTTCTCGAAGAAAACAAAGTATATGGTAACACAGATTTTTCTTTTGCAAATACAAACAAGACAGAATTATACCATCGAATAATATATCATATACATATTGGTCACTGCATACATTAAGCATGGGCATAAGGTTCTTAAGCATCATTATTCATTAGATTATGTTAAAAACTTAAAATCTCAGATCATGCATCAGGCTTATATTTCAACTGAACATAATACCACATTTGGTACAAAATTTGAACATTTGTGGCTATTAGAGTAGCTTCAGGCACATAATATCTTGATGGACAGAAACCATAATAAGATGGTTATATGATGGAAAAGGCAAAAGGACTTATTTCACACTTTGCTAATGAGAGGGATGAAACCCACAAATCAAAAGGGACCCTACCGCTTTAGCACACGCTTGTGTTGGCATCAACTTCTGTGGGGCAAGAATGATAGCAGTCAACTCATCCAAGCATTAGAGGGATAACTTGTATCATACTATCTGTCTCTTCACTTTTTTTTTTTAGAAAAGGGAATTTTATTACTCCCAGCCTCTGCATCGATAGATGCACACAGCCGTTTATGACTTCGTTCGAGTATGCAATATACGCAAGATTACATCAAAGATAGCACACAAGTTGAGACATCCCTCAACCAAGACCTGACACAAAAAGCAACTACAAAAGCCTACTAATATGCTGCCAGGTATGTCGGGAGAAAAACTCCTGTGCCACCAAAAGCAGACGTGTGCACCCAGCCTCCATAAGCTCCCGTTGATCCGAAGGTAGCAGGAAAGCCCATAACCGGATCCAGTGCACCGCCATATGAATAACCTGTAAGACATGAAAATGTTCTTTCCTGTTAAACACAATATTATTACGACAATTCCAGATAGACCAACATAAAGCGGACACGCCAATACGAATCCTATCCTTGGTCTTTTTATCGATTCCATTTAGCCAATTCCCAAACATGTTTTTTATATTTGTGGGTGGAGGAATGTTATAAGTACAAAAAACCACCCGCCACACTAACTTAGCAAATGGGCATGCAAGAAACAAATGTTCTACTGTTTCGTCCGCCCCACAAAAGCAGCACCGCAAACAGCCATGCCAATTTCTTCGAGCAAGATTATCTTTTGTAAGCAAAACTTTACGATGAAGGAACCACATAAAGACTTTAATTTTCAGAGGCATTTTAATTTTCCACAAATACTTTTGTAGATATCTCGTATGACCATTCATAAGATCTTCATACATTGACTTGACAGTGAAAATTCTATTTTGAGTTAAATTCCATTTTACTAGATCTTTCACAACAAATTATACTGAACTTTTTTATGTGCAGCATTCCTTTCCTCTCTCTAATCTCATGTGAATTGTGTTCAAGAAGCCTGATTGTTATACCCTCACACTGGGTGGGCTCAAAAGGTCTTGAGCTAATGCACATGAAAGTAGGATAAAAAATGCTACCTAAAGTATATGTAGTTGGGTGGCAAGGGTGGGGCAGGAAGCAGCATAAATGTCTGGTAAAAGGGGAAACAAAGCTTGTAGAGATGTGCACTCTTGATGGGTCGGATGAGTGTACCATGAATCCCTCACTTCAAATCATACCATCTATTCTACTTCAATGGCTCCACCAAATTGAATGTACAACATGAAAGTAGCCAAGCAGAGCAGAGATGTCCTTGCCCTGGAAGATTCTACTCCCCAGCAAATATTTCCTTGCCTCAGTGGAAAGATTGCTAGAATCAGGAAGCAAGAAACACCAGCCATAGAAATGAATCCTATCGACCATGGTAACAGGGTAAGCTGTTCTTGTTGCCTCAGCTGAAGGTTTAAAACATCCTAGTATCGCTCCATATATATTGTTGAGGTGATTAAGAATGAAACTGGGGATCAATTGATCTAAGTCTAATCACTGAGAACATGTGGGGAAAAAAGTATGAGCGCATGATGAAGTAGACAGAACAAGAGAAAAGGCAAAAACAGGAAGCCAGTGTACTGATTTTCTTTTATTTGACAGTCAAATAATCAGAAGAGGATATCTTGAGCCCCTCAAAAAAAATCTTGAGATTGAGATTTTTCACAGTAAGATCAATAGCAGTTGGCCACATGATACACACGCCTGAGTGCACACCAGGGAGCGAGTCAAGTACCTTCCATATTCATTCTCTCAGGGCAGAGGATTCCACCCTCCAAGTCATTTATGCAAAATTGGCTTGAGGAAGCATCCAAAGGGATCGCACTGATCCGTTCTTCCATCCTTGACTATGTCATTGAGAAAGGATCATGCGATCCTTTAGGATGTATCTCTGAGCCATTTTCTCCAAGATTTCTTTCTCTGTTTGCTCCCAGGAGATTCTGAAGTTGCCTCAGATATGGTACCACTCGTAATATTGCCCACTTTTTCAAGCCCTAAACTTTAGTCCCATCGGGATGCCTTTTTTTGTAGCTTAGGTTCGGTCGGTTGAAAATTCTCATCTTACACAGCATTTCCCTCCCTGTTCCACTCAACTGGAAGTTGACGGTAGTTAAAACGCCAAGAGCATCATAGTTAAACGTACACACACAGGGAGTGCAGAAATCATGGAGGCATAGCTGAAACTGGGTCTAGTTAAGTAGGACTTTATAATACAAGAGATGGACAGGAATCAGGAAAAGCCAGCAGTTTCATCAAATCTTCAGTGTAATGGCATCAAACCACATGGTGAATTGTGTTAATCTTCCCAAGTAGCAGCAACCTGTAAGTTTGTTTACAGGCCAGGCTGTTTATGCTCTACATTGTTCAAGAAATTTACATTCTAGGAACTCCAGAAGCGCAAGGTAAGGATGCAAAATATCACCACAGATTTGATATAGCAAACTTCTGACAAATAAAATTAGTGTCAAGGCTCAAACACTTGCAGTGCAATATTAGCTATACATGAAGACACTTAATACTAAATGTGAAAAAGGAATGAAACACCACAGGACTGCCATCAGAAAGCCCATGTGTACTTGCAATGCTGAAAGTACTTGGTGCAATTGTTGAAACCAACATGTTGCGACGAATTAGCTGGCCATCTAGTCATCTAGATCACGTCAGTTATTAGTCAAATCCAGAGGGTTGTTTGCTCTTGGTGGAAGAGTTCTATTTGCTGCACTAAGAAGTTGTGCGGCCCTTCACTGCAAGAAAATACAAATAGCAAATTAGTAGATAGTTTCAAAATCTGTAGGACTAAGTTTTGGAGCCAGATAGTCGATAGGTAAGTATAAGCATACCAGGGCTAACAATTTTTATCCTCTTAGTAATAGCTCTGACAGAAGTAACAGATGTGGTTCCTGCATAAATAGGTGAGCATAGAAGATTTGTTACGAAAAACAATATGAGCAGCATCAAGGAATTGCAGGAATCTATTAGAGCTTGCTCTAACCTTGTGAATTGATGTCTTGAGTGGTATCTGTTTCCATTGGCTTCATTGAACCTGGAAAAGCTGGATCTTCCATACTCTTTGAGATAGGCTGTTGACTGTAATCATTCAATTTACACAACAGAACCATCTTAGCATTTATAGTTTCACCAGGATAAAAAGGCAAAAGAAACCAATGAGAAAAAATATAGCATACCTTTGAAGTTCAGCATTTGTGGAAGGATTCTCACACTGGACTCCTTCATTGTCAAGATCAAAGTCAAGCAGAAGTTCAGAAAGTGGGAAGTTGCTATCAAATATATCAAAGTTTGTGAAATCAATGTCAAAGGTATCTTGCTGCTCTGCACATGTAGATGTAGAGGCCTTCTCGCAAACATGTTCAGCTGAAACTGGCCTTGCATCAGAACTGTCAAAATCTAACCTCCCTTTCACATGTTCCCTTTTCGACCTGTGGGTGCTTGATTTCAAGGGGGAGCTAACATGGCAGCTCCTCTCAACAGAATAATAGGTGCCACCTTTCATAGGACTGACAATTAGAGTCTTGGAAGAGACTATAGAGTATTGAGAAGAAGCAATATCCTGCTGGGCGTGAGCACTTGCAACGACAGATGATGGCCTTTGCGTATGATAAGAAGCGGACTCATCTGCCATGGGATAGCTTTGTTGAGTTGTACAAGAAGAGGAACTGACTTGAGGCTGCACTGGGTTGAATAAGTTTTTTGCAACAGATGAGGCTTGGACTGGCAGTTTTGCAATCACTGAATGTTCAGCTGAGCTTGGCTGAGCAGTTGGCAGTTGAGAGGCTGCACTTTTACCTGGAATTAGGACACACCAAGTCAATATAGTTGCAATGTTGCAGGAAATGATGGTCAAGGTATATGATAGTCTCAAACGAGTACCTTTTGGGTTTACGCTTGTAGGTGCAGTGCATGTTCTCTTGGACGCTGTAGTAGTTTTTGCAGACTTTGCTGGTGCTGCCTTTCTCTTTTTTGTAGGCAAACAGCTGGCCCCTGGGGTGGACATATTGTTGGTAGTTGATGAATTCTGAACAACAAGCGACGAGGATGACTGGGTGTAGTGTATCATAGGAGTAGCATACCCAGCGGTGCCTGCAATAACAACAGAAAGGGACGGTGTTAATTCAATGATAGCACCAGAGATAGAATAGAAGAGAATCCGATTCGCAATATTTGGATGACAGAAGCATTATCATATACATGTAACAGGACAGGACTAGAATTTTACATGGAAATTCGAATTGTTTGCCTTGTCATACTGGGAGGAAGTTATTGGCATAGATGAATGAAACTGGGCTGCCTAAATTTATCAATGCACACACTACAATTCTACACATTTGTAACCAACTGACAGGCCGTGTACTGATCTATGTAAGATGTAAGTATTGTGCTTGTGCCTCCATATGACCAATAATGCTGTTCGGAAACTACAACTCTTTACAGCAAGAAACTACAATGTAGAACACCCTATTCTGTAATTACAGGCTTGCAAAGTGAAACGGTGGTGCCAAATTCTCCCCTAAAACAAAAATTGGATGCAAGCAAAACATAAGCAGTTGGAATCTACAAAATATCATCTGTGAGAGGGCAAGCGTAACTGGAGTAACTGAAATAATCGTGCAGAGTAGAATCTAGAATGCATAGCGTCGAACAGGTTGGCTGCACCGACACGAACAGAGTGAGAGAAGGAGGTACCTGCATGAGGCGGAGGCATGTGCACGTGTGGCTGCGGGGGAGAAGAGGAGGCGGTGGGGCCGACGAAGTAGGGCGGGACGAGCGGCGGCGAGGAGGGCGGCGCCGCCGCGAGAAGAGAGGTCGAGGCGGAGTTGTTGTTGTAGTAGGTGGAGACGAGGGTGCTCATGGCCTGCATCGCGGAGTCGACGGCGAGGCGCGACTCCTTGATGGTGATGTAGTCGTGGAGGATGTCGGCGAGGGGGAGGAGGCCCTTGGGGGAGAGGGGCTTGTTGCTGTGCCTGCCGAAGAGGGCGGCGGCGTCGGAGCGGAAGGCGGCGAGGGAGGCCGCGAAGCCGTTGTCGGCGAGGTAGCGCTCGACGAGGAAAGCGACCTGCAGGGGGGTCACCTTCTTCTTCTTGTCGGAGGTGGAGGCCGGGCTGGGGTTGGGGTTGGGGGGAGAGGTCGGCTTCGGCGGCGCCATGGCTAGCGGCGGTGCCCTAGGCTCCTAGATCTCGATCGAGACTTCGATTCTCTCTCTGTGTGCCGGCGTCTGGGCGGTTTTTGTTGGAGGATTTGGGAGGGAAAAGGAATGGAATTAGAGTGGGAAGGTGGAGGGAAAAGGAAACGAATGAATGAGGCGGGCGCGCGCGCCAGCGAATCGAAAACGAGTGTGTTCTTTTCCTTTTCTGGCGCCAACTAGACGACGCGGCGGGCCGTTAAATGGGCTTTTCCATCTCCTGGGCAGAAACACTTGACTCGGTTGCGGATCTAATCTCGAGCTTGTTGGCCTGCCGGGAAGCGAGAGCTCCTATACAACACGCTTGTACTGTTGGTAGACGGCCGACGCCTTAACGATTTGTAGCATGGGCCGCATCTGGGATGGCCCACGAACAGGTACCAATTTTTTTTCATAAATCGTAAATTTAAATGTTAATTTCCTGTATGTTTTGAAAATATATTTATAAAGTTAGATAAAATGTTTGTAAAAATAAAAAAATTGTAAGATTTGAAATTTAATTCCGAGAATTGAAAATAATTGCTCGAGAGTTTTAAACTATGAGAAAAAATTCATATAATTCAAAAACATATTCGCGAGTTCAAACAAATATCTTTATCATAGGTAAAAAATGATCACACAGCTCGAAAAAAATTACTGCTAGTTCCTAATAATTGTTCACATGGTACACAAAAATTCACTTATTGTACAGTGGAAATATCAAATGTTTTTAAAAATAAAAAAAGGCAGAAAAAACAAAAAATAAAACATGAACGAAAAATTAAATATAGAAAAATAATTAGAAAGAAATATGAAAATAAAAATAAAATGAAAAAAAAAACTATAAATGAGGAAATGCACCTTACATTGGCCGGCCCATCGACGCTGGAGCTTCAGGCGTTTTGTCTAGGGCAGTTTCCCCTCAAGAGGAAGCCTCTTTTGGCCGCCCAATACCAAGTGTTTCTTCGTTTTTATAAAGTTTGGTAAAAATAATTGTAAGGTTAAAAAAAGTCACATGAGAGGGATTTTTCCTACCATAAAAATAATGCTCGAGAGTTCAACAAAGTTCATATTAGAGTATATAATCATATAGTTCAAAAAATATTTAAAAGTTCAAAAAAAACATCTACATCATAAGAAAAAATGATCACACCGTTCAAAAAATTACTCACAGCTCAAAATAATTATAAGTAACAAAGATGTTCGCTTATGTACATTTAAAATATTCAATACTTTCATAAATAATAATAAAAAGCAGAAAAAACATGAAAGGGAAATAAAAACGAAATAGAAAGAAAAAGGAGTGAATTCCACTTTTTACCTCCTTGTGTATTTGTGACACTTATTACCCCATTTAGTGAGGAAAAATCAGAAACAGAACATTATATACAATTTTGAACATGGTTTTACCCCATTTTGACATTCTACACAATTCGGTAGAACAAACCGGCTTGTTAAGTCTATATGGTGCGTCAAAATATTCAAAGATCAAAGGTCGTCGTCGAAGATAACGTCCCACCTTCTCTTCACCATGTTTTGGTTTCTCGTCATTATCCTGATGTTTCTTAGTCTCAATCGTCACCTCTCACATTTTCCAACAGACATGCATCACAAAAAGAGGGTTCAAAATTTCTAAAATGGCTAAATTAGACGATTCTATATTAGATGGGTAATAAGTGTTACAAATGCACAACTAGGAGGTAAAAAGTGGAATTCACTCAAATAAAAATACAAACAAAAAAGAAGCAGGAAAAAAAAGAGGGAAAAAGAAACTACATAATAAGGAAAATTACCTTACATGGGCTTGGCCCATCTGAAAGAACGAGATGTCGCCTAGAGGAGGGGGGTGAATAGGCGATTTAAAACTTTTACGTTTAAGGCTTGATAAATGCGGAATAAAACTAGCGTTTAATTTATCAAGCACAAAACCTAATACACTAGGTTCACATATGTGCACCAACAACTTATGCTAGGCAAGTTAAACAACAAGGATAGCAAGATATATATAACTTCAAGCTCGATGGCTATCACAAGGTAAATGCATAAGTAAAGGGGTTTGGTTGTAGAGATAACCGGCACAAGTGGAGACGGAGGTTTGTTTTCGTAGTTCCTTCCCAATGGAAGTACGTCTACGTTGGAGAGGTGTGGAGGCTCATTGGCCCTCCTACAAGCACGTCCGTGCTCACCCTATTCTCTGTAAGCTCTTCCCATGGGGAATACCCGATGGGGATTTGCTCATCCACTATGAGGTCGTCTTGAGGGCGTTGATCAAACCCGTACAATGAGGTCTTCTTGAGGGCGTTGACCAAACCCGTACAATTTGCCCGAGCCTACCTCCACACAATAGGAGGCTCCCGTAGCACACACAACCGTCTAGGGATCCCTATGCACCCAAGAGTAACAAGTTTCTCGAACTTCAATCCCACGTATCACCGTGGGGAACTCAAACCGATGCACCAAATGCAATGGCAAGAACACACTAAGTGGTCAAGTCCTTCTCTCCAAAATCCAACCAAAGCAACTAATGGTAGGGAGGGATTTGAGAGGAAGAACAAAGGAGGAACACAAAGCAACTCCAAGATCTGGATCTAAAGGGTTCCCCTCACTTAGAGGAGATATGGCTTGGTGAAGTGGTAGATATAGATCTCCGCTCTATTTCCCTATAAAAGGAGGCAGAAATCATGGAGGGATGGAGAGGAAGCAAGCTCTCAAAAAGGTCAACAATGGAGGAGAGAGTGCAAAGAGTTGGAAACCATTGGGGAAGAAGGCCCCTTAAATAGGTTGCCCCGAAAACCAACTGTTGGGGGCAGATTCGCGCAGGGGCGGTACTACCGGCCCCCGCACGTTTCAGCCGACCAACGGCTAGCAAACGAGCACGCACTGGCGGTACTGCCGCCAGAGGCGGCGGTACTACCGCGCGCGCAACATAGGGGCTAAAAGGCGGTAGTGATGGCGGCACTGCTGGTGGTGCTGCACAGCCCAGGGGAGGGCTCAACGTCCCCAGTGAAGGGGTCGCAGCATAGAAAACAAAAAATTTCCTACGCAACAAGCGGAATAAACCCCAAGGATCTAGACCTACTAGATGGAGGGTAGCGAAGATGAGATCCAATCTCTTACCCTTGAAGATCAACAAACGCGTTTTGTCGGTGCAGGGTTGGCTAGTCGATCCCCGCAACTAGACTCATCTAGTCGCGAGGAGATGTATTTCCTCGAAGTCCAATCCGACGAGGTGCCACAAGGGGCAGCACCTCCGCGGTATCCACACGTACGGCTCGATGTAGATCTCCGCCTTCTTGATCCCGCAAGCAAGGTGGAGATGGCTAGATGGATCTCGGCACCACGACGGTTGTGGTGGCGTTGATGGTTGTAGTCTCCACGAGCAGGGCTTCGCCAAGCCAAGCAAGAGGAGAGGGAGAGGAGGGCATGGTGCAGCAGCCCTACGGCTAGGGGTGGTGCAGCATCTATGGTGGAGGTGATGGCGGCAGCCCTCCGGGGAGAGGGGTGGCGCCATGGGAGAGGAGAAGGAGGCGGCGGCTAGGGCAGCAAGGGAGAGGCACAAGGGTGTCGCACCCCTCCCCTTGCCCCTCCTTATATAGGAGGCCAGGGGGGTGCGCCCCATCCCTTCCTAGGGCCGGTGGCTGGGTTGGCTTGGCCCCCAAGCCAGCCGCCCTAGGGTTAGGGTTTGGTGGCCGGCCCCTTCCCTCTTGGGCCTCACGCATGGGCCCCTTGGGGCTGGGTGGTGCGGCTGGCCCTAGGTCAGTCCATCACCCTTTTATCCCATGTGGGCCCGATACTCCTATGGGCCCCACTTCTAGACTCCTCTAGAACCTTCTAGAATATTCCGGAACCCTTCCAGAAAATCCCGGAACTTTTCTGATACCTCCGGAACCACTTTCCTTATATGAATCTTATTCTCCGGACCACTCCGGAACTCCTCGTGATGTCCGGGATCCTATCCGAGACTCCGAATCAATATTCATTCATACCATCAATAATCTCATCGCTAACCCTAGCTACATCGGAGCGTTAAGTGTGTGACCCTACGGGTTCGAGAACATGCAGACATGATCATATCAATAATCAACAGCGGGACCGGGATGCCCATATTGACTCCTACATATTCAACGAAGTTCTTTATCGATTGAACCACGATGCCGAAGATTCTTAATCTCATATACGATTCCCTTTGTCTCACCGATATTTAATTTGCCCGAGATTTGATCGTCGATATCTCCATATCTAGTTCTATCTCGTTACCTGGCAAATTCTCTTTACTCGTCCATAATATAGGATCACCGTGATTACCACTTAATCACATGGTTGCAACCTTTCCGATGCTATATTACCGAGAGGGCCCAGAGATATCTACTCCGTCACACGGAGGGACAAATCCCACTCTTGATTCATGTCACCCAACAAATACCATCGGAGATACCTGAAAGCCACCTTTATAATCACCCAGTTACGAAGTGACGTTTGATGTCCACAAAGTACTCCTCCGGTAAACGGGAGTGACATAATCTCATGGTCTAAGGAAACTATACTTGGCATACTAAAAGTGTTGGCAATAAAACTGTTGTGACACGATCAATTGCAACTCTTTATTATTTGGGTCTTGTCCATCACATCATTACTCCTAATGATATGACTCCGTTATCAAGTGACTATAACAAGTCCATGGTTAGGAAACTCTAACCATCTCTTGACTAACGAACTAGTCCGGTAGAGGCTTACTAGGGACACCTGGTGTTTATATTCCACACATGTATTATGTTTCCGGTTAATACAATTATAGCATGGAGAATAAACTATTATCATAAACATGAATATGATAATAAACCATTTTATTATTGCCTCTAGGGCATATTCCCAACAGTCTCCCACTTGCACTAGAGTCAATAATCTAGTTTACATTTTCTCGATCCAACACTCATGGTGTCTAACACTCATGGAGTCTTAGTGCTGATCATGTTTGCTCGTGGAAGAGGTTCTGTCCGTGTTATGTACTATACAGTTCTTTATGTTCTTTGCAAAACGTTAATGTCACCTAATTTGACATTATTTATCATCACATGATAAACCTATTATCATCACATGATAATTCTCATCATCACATGATGAATATAATATATTTGGTTAGGGAGTGAGATTTTCGTTTCCCTTTTATGCCTACATGACGTATGATCAGTCAAGAGGACTTTCTCATAGCATGTGCACCCGGAACTCACTCAGTCTTGAAACAAAATTTCTCAACCCATAATATTATATCTTTTAATCCTTGAATTAATCATATACTCCTATATGTTGTAGACTCACAAATCGATAGTGCTATCATGTCACTTCGATATTTTCGATCATGCTTTCGCTGCGCTACTGACTTTAAGAGATCTCCAATCTAATTTGGTTTTATGACTTCAACCAAGTCTACCAATCTCTAGATTCTATTATCTCAACTCCATAGAAAAATGACTCCTCATTTAACATGTTCTTCTAACCAAGAACTTGGGTCACATATCGTCAAATATAAACACATGGTTCTTATATGTTTTAGACCTATGACCAATTCATAGCGAATTCTAACATATCCTCCAACCATCATTTTTGTACTGATTTATCAACTCAATGTTTCACCTATTTTTCACAAGCAGATGAACCTTTCTTCTCTTGTTTTATTTTGAACTCCTTCAAAATCTTACTTAGGTTAAACATCCTGACATAATGCTTATCAAATATATCTATCCTCCATAGATACATCCATCTCCATGGATATTTGATGTTCAAACTAACTTCATAAGTTATACGTTGGTTCCTGACTTATTTATCGACAAAATACGCATCTATCTCCATAGATATTTGACATTCAAATTAACTTCACAAGTTATGCGTTTGGTTCCTGAAATATTTACAACATTTATGAAATCTCCATTTCATATAAACAAGATGTTGTAAACTCCCACTCAAATATACACCATACACATATTAAATTGTGAAACCACTTTGGCTCCCACTCAGAAATATGTTATCCTTATATTTGACCATGAACTAGCTCCCACTCAAACATATGTCTCCACATATTTTGATCTTGGAAAATAGTTTCTGCTCTAACTTAATATATGTCACCACATATTTTAATTAGATCACACTCGTGTATTTTCTCGATATTTTGGACACCTCCAAAATTCTTAATTAACTATTAATATCGAGAACTCTTTATACGAACACTAGTACTCTACTAGCTTTAAGTTTTATTTATTCTCTACAAAACACCTTTTGAGGAATAAATATGTGAAACATCACTTTCACAAAATCAAGCAACAATTACTTTGTGATTTAAACTTAACATCGAATGACTCTTAGTCACTTTCGTATTTAAGGTTTCTATTTCTCCTTTTGTAGTTTTGTAGGTATGTCTTGTTTCTCAAACATGACAAGTAAATCATGAATATTATTTTGCAACCTGACAAAATTTTATATTCTTGAATCCTACTTTTCTTTAGACAAGCTAAACCGAAATTCAATGATCACCATCATCAATTCCTTTATGTGTCAAGTTTTAACCAACATAGCACTTTACATATGTGCCACTTGATACATAAACAAGCAAGGTTTTAGCTTTTCCATTCCATCAATTCTTTTATCAATGAAACCTTTTCACGATAAATCCACTAAAACATTTAACACAATCAACAATTGATTTGTCCCTTTTAGTCTCTCATTGTGGAATCTCTATTCATAGTCACATATGAATATACTACAAACTTTATTTGCAATAGTTTCTAATTATCTCATAATTAATGAAACCACTGTTTCACATAACTCATATGCGAAATGCAAATCATTAAATAGATCCTTATTTCTAAACAGAGTGTTTATCAAATAAATCTAAATGCTATTATCAAACCCCCGAAATAAACCCTTCTTTGAGACCACACAATATCAAATAGTATGTGATTACAATATCTTAGGACATATCAAACGCCTTTGAAATATTCTAAACATTGTAATTTGTGATAACACTTCTCACAAGTCCACATACTAACATATAACTCAAATATTTTGTCTCTTTTGATCAAATCATAAAGACTCAATTTTCTTGTTAACTTAATATCCTAAACTCCAGAATTTTATTTGATCTCATCAAATATCATAACTCGAATAAATACACCTATTTAATCATTTATGATGGAGTACACAAAATAATGACATCTAACATTTGCTGAAAATACAACCAACACTTGTGTTTATTTTCGGCAATTCATGGCACTCTTCCAAAGGGTGGCCTTTTAGTCATACTCCTTACAATAAGGTACATTGATAAAACATCAAAATGTTTATTCATATTTAGCACGACTAAAACAATTGTCATTATTAAGTTTTGGATATTTTAGTATGTCTCTTACTTTATAAATGTTCAACCAATTTATCATCTAGATTATAATAAGAATAACACAATTATAATCGAAACTTGTGATTTCCAAAAAGGATCACTCATGAAAATAGAACAACCATTGTCTTTAACATGAATAACCGTCTCACATAAGCAAGACACACTAATCAAAATCACACTTAATTCGATTACAAAACTTATTCAAATCCTCTAATCCAAATGATAAGTGTAGAGACAGAACGTTGCCAGCATCAACTCTTTAATTTCCACTATTCCACAACGTCTTCCCATATCCTTTATGCAAATCTCAAGCAGCAGGTTCTGTTTTCATAAAACAGAATGAGTATCAAATACTTATCGGAACCGCCACAATTGCAATTTGGACTTAAACACTTATAACATGTATATCAATATATACTTTCTGCTTTGTCAACTTCTCTTGCTATGGGTTCCACTTTGACATGACGCAGCCGAGACACAAACTCACAGAAAGTGATCAAATCCCTTCCCATGACCTAGTCTCCGACACAATTCTTGAAGCTGGGGAGAAGCTAGCGTATCACCCCATCTATCGCGAAACCGTCATTCATCTCGTGGTTCCAAACAAGCACTAGATGATGATGTATCTCATGCATTATCCTCAGGTGTTGTTCCAAGCAAGTGTTCTCTTCCATCTTGAGTGAAAGAAAACCGTTTAGACATTCGAACCTTACAATTCTAACTTGTGCTGAAAACTATTTTTCAGCTCATCCACAATCTCCATTGCAATCAAGTTCTTTGAATTGTTTACTTAGGTCAGAATTCATGAAGGTGCACATCATCCACTTGACTTTCAAGTAGGTGGTTCAAAACCACTCCATGTACTCTTCATCGCTTGCAGAAATATTTGGGTTTATCTCCTATTGGTTCTTCTAGCACGTAGAGCTCATCATTGGTGTGTAGGACTTCTTTCAGGATGCAGGTACTACTCAACAAATTTGACCCATCGAGACGCAATGTTTCAGCAACGAACTGACTACCATAGTCAACCATGATCTACAAGGATTTTGCAAAGACATCTGGACTTTTGTTTATGATAATTTTAGTTCATCTTAATGAACTCCCACTAAACTCAACATCTCTCTGGTTGTTTAGTGACACACGATCCAAATCCACTACACCACAACCGATCATCACGTGAGATGATGTAGCTTCAATGGTGAACATCACCATGTTGATCATATCATCCATATGACTCGTGTTTAACCTTTCGGTTCTTGTGTTCCGAGGCCATGTCTGTACATGCTAGGCTCGTCAAGGAAACCGTAGTATTTTCGCGTGTGTAAATCTGGCTTACACCCGTTGTATGTGAACGTTGAATCTATCACACCCGATCATCACGTGGTGCTTCGAAACGAAGATCTTTGGCAACGGTGTATACTAGGGAAGAACACATCTTGATATTAACATGAGAGATCACCTTATCATGCTACCGTCGCGATCACATCTAAGCATAACAATAAGGTGCATAAAAAGGATTGACATCACATGCAATTCATAATTGTGATATGATATGGCCTTTCTTCTTATGCTTTTTTATCTCCATCTTCAAAGCACCGCAAGATCTCCATCTCCGGCATGATCTCCATCATCGTGGCGCCATTACCATGGTTGTCCACCAACTATTGCAACTACAACTAATGCTACTCTTAGCAATAAAGTAAAGCAATTACATGGTGATTCATCGACACGCAGGTCACATAAAATAAAAGACAACCATATGGCTCCAGCCGGTTGCCGCACTCGACGACATGCAAGTCGCGAAAGATTACAAACATGATCATTGCATACATTATCACAAATCACATATTGGCCATGCCACATCACATGACCCCCTCTGCAAAAACAAGTTAGACGTCCTCTACTTTGTTTATGCAATTTTTACGTGGCTTGGGTCAACGAGATAGAACCGTTCTAATCTACGCAAAACCACAACGGTGATATAGTAGTTGCTTATTTACTCATCCTTTTGAAAGGCCTTCCATTGAAAATTGCATCTTCACTAAAGCAAGAGAAACATACACCTGCCAGCCACTTATGCAAAACAAGTTGCATGTCAGTCGTGGAACCGGTCTCTCGTGCGTGGACGAGTAAGGTTGGTCCGGGCCGCTTCATCTCACAATACCGCAAAGATGCAAAGTGCACGCGAGAAGGTAGCAACATAAAATATTAACGCCCACAACACTTGTGTTCTAATCGCACCAACATCTACGAATAGATCTAGGCTCTGATACCACTGAAGGGGTCGCAGCATAGAAAACAAAAATTTTCCTACGCAACAAGCGGAATAAACCCCAAGGATCTAGACCTACTAGATGGAGGTAGCGAAGATGAGATCCAATCTCTTACCCTTGAAGATCAACAAACGCGTTTTGTCGGTGCAGGGGTTGGCTAGTCGATCCCCGCAACTAGACTCATCTAGTCGCGAGGAGATGTATTTCCTCGAAGTCCAATCCGACGAGGTGCCACAAGGGGCAGCACCTCCGCGGTATCCACACGTACGGCTCGATGTAGATCTCCGCCTTCTTGATCCCGCAAGCAAGGTGGAGATGGCTAGATGGATCTCGGCACCACGACGGTTGTGGTGGCGTTGATGGTGTAGTCTCCACGAGCAGGGCTTCGCCAAGCCAAGCAAGAGGAGAGGGAGAGGAGGGCATGGTGCAGCAGCCCTACGGCTAGGGGTGGTGCAGCATCTATGGTGGAGGTGATGGCGGCAGCCCTCCGGGGAGAGGGGTGGCGCCATGGGAGAGGTGAAGGAGGCGGCGGCTAGGGCAGCAAGGGAGAGGCACAAGGGTGCCGCACCCCTCCCCTTGCCCCTCCTTATATAGGAGGCCAGGGGGGTGCGCCCCATCCCTTCCTAGGGCCGGCGGCTGGGGTGGCTTGGCCCCCAAGCCAGCCGCCCTAGGGTTAGGGTTTGGTGGCCGGCCCCTTCCCTCTTGGGCCTCACGCATGGGCCCCTTGGGTCTGGGTGGTGCGGCTGGCCCTAGGCCAGTCCATCACCCTTTTATCCCATGTGGGCCCCATACTCCTATGGGCCCCACTTCTAGACTCCTCTAGAACCTTCTAGAATATTCCGGAACCCTTCCAGAAAATCCCGGAACTTTTCCGATACCTCCGGAAACCACTTTCCTTATATGAATCTTATTCTCCGGACCACTCCGGAACTCCTCGTGATGTCCGGGATCCTATCCGAGACTCCGAATAAATATTCATTCATACCATCAAATTATCTCATCACTAACCCTAGCTACATCAGAGCGTTAAGTGTGTGACCCTACGGGTTCGAGAACATGCAGACATGATCATATCAATAATCAACAGCGGGACCGGGATACCCATATTGACTCCTACATATTCAACGAAGTTCTTTATCGATTGAACCACGATGCCGGAGATTCTTAATCTCATATACGATTCCCTTTGTCTCGCCGATATTTAATTTGCCCGAGATTTGATCGTCGATATCTCCATATCTAGTTCTATCTCATTACCTGGCAAATTCTCTTTACTCGTCCATAATATAGGATCACCGTGATTACCACTTAATCACATGGTTGCAACCTTTCCGATGCTATATTACCGAGAGGGCCCAGAGATATCTACTCCGTCACACGGAGGGACAAATCCCACTCTTGATTCATGTCACCCAACAAATACATCGGAGATACCTGAAAGCCACCTTTATAATCACCCAGTTACGAAGTGACGTTTGATGTCCACAAAGTATTCCTCCGGTAAACGGGAGTGACATAATCTCATGGTCTAAGGANGGGACCGGGATGCCCATATTGACTCCTACATATTCAACGAAGTTCTTTATCGATTGAACCACGATGCCGGAGATTCTTAATCTCATATACGATTCCCTTTGTCTCACCGATATTTAATTTGCCCGAGATTTGATCGTCGATATCTCCATATCTAGTTCTATCTCGTTACCTGGCAAATTCTCTTTACTCGTCCATAATATAGGATCTCCGTGATTAACACTTAATCACATGGTTGCAACCTTTCTGATGCTATATTACCGAGAGGGCCCAGAGATATCTTTTCCGTCACAAGGAAGGACAAATCCCAGTCTTGATTCATGTCACCCAACAAATACCATCGGAGATACCTGAAAGCCACCTTTATAATCACCCAGTTACGAAGTGACGTTTGATGTCCACAAAGTATTCCTCCGGTAAACGGGAGTGACATAATCTCATGGTCTAAGGAAACTATACTTGGCATACAAAAAGTGTTGGCAATAAAACTGTTGTGACACGATCAATTGCAACTCTTTATTATTTGGGTCTTGTCCATCACATCATTACTCCTAATGATATGACTCCGTTATCAAGTGACTGTAACAAGTCCATGGTTAGGAAACTCTAACCATCTCTTGACTAACGAACTAGTCCGGTAGAGGCTTACTAGGGACACCTGTTTGTTTATATTCCACACATGTATTATGTTTCCAATTAATACAATTATAGCATGGAGAATAAACTATTATCATAAACATGAATATGCTAATAAACCATTTTATTATTGTCTCTAGGGCATATTCCCAACAGTGTCCTCGAGAACGTTTTAATCTTCATAAGTAACACAACCGGCCTGTCCTTTGAGCTTAAAAGGATTGGGCTATTTGCTGCAATTATTGTAGCACTCTTTTATTTACTTGTTCTTTAAATCAAAAAACCAAAAACATTTCTCTTTTAGTGCTTGCAGTGAAACCTTGCTGAAAACTACTTGTCAACACCTTCTGCTCCTCGTTGGGTTCGACACTCTTACTTATCGAAAGGACTACGATAGATCCCCTATACTTGTGGGTCATCAAGACTCTTTTCTGGCGCCGTTGCCGGGGAGTGTAGCGCTATTGGTAAGTGGAACTGGTAAGGAACTCTTTTATTGTAAGTGCTGTTTTTATTTTTGCTTGTTACTTTGCATTGTTATGGAGCACTCTTCACTTAATATGTTGTTTGGGAGTGACTCTGCCACCACACCTGTAGTGGATAAGAGTCCTCCGCTCTCTGAAATTGATCCATTTAAAATACCCATGGGAATTATTGATCATGTTATGAGTAACCGTTATGCAGGGGATGGAACCATCCATCCAGGTTATCATTTGCTTATATTAAAGATCTGTTTGAGCTATTTAAAATTGTAGGTATGTTAAAAGAGGTAATCATGAGTAAATTATTCTCAATATCACTAAAGGATAAAGCTATGGATTGGTATATGCTTCTGGATAATTCTCACTTGATGGATAAGAAAGAGCTTATGTCTCTCTTTTATTCTAAATTTTATCCTCTTCATGAAATTCATCAAGATAGAAATTATATTTATAACGTTTGGCCACATGAAGGAGAAAGCATCGCTCAAGCTTGGGGGAGTTTGAAATATTTAATGCTTAAATGCCCCAATCATAAGCTTCCTAATGATATAATTGTTAATAATTTTTATGCAAGGCTGCCTCGCTATGATAAGGATATGCTTGATGCCTCTTCTCTTGGATCCTTTACAAACAAAGAAATTAATGCTAAATGGGATTTAATTGAAAGGATTTATCGCAATGCGGAAGATTGGGAGATCGACAAAGGTAAAGAATCAGGTATAAATTATGAGTATGACTGCATTAAATCTTTCATGGAAACTGAACGTTTTAATATGCTTAGTACTAAGTTTGGGCTCGATTCTCAAATTGTTGTTGATCTTTATAAATCCTTTGCTGACCATATTAATATTCCAAAAGAAAAGTGGGATAAGTATCATGAACCATTTAAAGATGTTTGTAAAACAGATGTGCTTGCTAGTGATGATGTGCCTGTTCAAACAGTTGAATCTGTTTTACCTGTTGTTTAGTTTGAAAAACCACCCTTTCCTATAAAAATTAAAGAACACTCAATCGTGGCTAGTGTGGTTAATAAAAGTGAAATGAAAGCTTATGAACCTAATGAACAACTTGAAATTGCCTCTCCAGTAGCTTTGGTTAAAGATCTTGTAACTGAGAACGTCGATGAAAGTTCTATTTATTTTTGTGAAGCTGCTACTAACATTGTTAGACAGGATAAAAGTGCAAAAGTTGTTGGTACTCCTGTTGTCTCTGTCAAGATAGGTGATCATTGCTATTATGGATTATGTGATATGGGTGCAAGTGCAAGTACTATTCCTTATACACTTTATCAAGAAATAATGCGCAAAATTGCGCCATGTGAGCTTGAGGATATTGATTTGGAGATTAAATTGGCTAATAGAGATGTCATCCACCCGGTGGGAATTGTCAGAGACGTTGAAGTCTTATGTGGTAAGGTAAAATATCCAACTGATTTCCTTGTCTTGGGGCCAGTTAAAGATAAATTTTGTCCTATCATATTTGGTAGACCTTTCTTAAATACTTGTAGTGCTGTTATAGATTTTAAGAAAGAAAAGGTCTCTGTTCAATTCGCTGGAGAGCCGTATGAATTTAATTTTTCCAAATTTGCTAGACATTGTTATGATAAAGAATTACCTAATGAGGATCTTATTATTGAAAATTTTGCTTCTATTGCCGTGCCTCCTAATGATCCTTTGCAGCAATATATGGAGGAGCACGAGAATGATATGTTTATGCAGGAAAGAGAGGAAATTGATGAAGTCTTCTTTAGACAGCCGGCTATTCTAAAGCATGATCTACCTGTGGAGTCTCTGGGGACCCAGACACCTCCAAAGGGAGATCCTGTTTTTGAATTAAAAGCTCTCCCTGACACTCTCAAATATACATATTTGGATGAGAAGAAAATATATCCTGTTATTATCAATTCTAACCTTTCAGTGAAAGAGGAGGAGCGATTATTGGAGGTCCTTAGGAAACATCGAGCTGCATTGGGATATACTCTAGATGATCTTCAAGGGATTTCTCCATCTATTTGTCAACATACAATTAATCTTGAGCCTGATGCGAAGCCCGTTGTTGATCATCAACGAAGATTGAATCCAAAGATGAAGGACGTGGTAAGAAATGAGATACTCAAGCTTCTCGATGCAGGTATAATCTATCCTATTGCTGATAGTAGATGGGTTAGTCCTGTCCATTGTGTTCCCAAAAAGGGAGGTATGACTGTTGTTGCTAATAATAATAATGAACTCATTCCTCAAAGAACAGTTGTAGGGTATAGAATGTGCATTGACTATAGGAAACTCAATAAGGCTACTCGAAAAGATCATTATCTTTTGCCTTTTATTGATCAAATGCTTGAAAGACTGTCTAAGAATTCTCACTTTTGTTTCTTGATGGTTATTCTGGTTTCTCTCAAATTGCTGTTAAATTTGAAGATCAAGAAAAAACTACTTTTACTTGTCCTTATGGAACTTATGCCTATAGACGTATGCCTTTTGGTTTGTGTAATGCACCTGCTACTTTTCAAAGATGCATGTCTGCTATTTTTCAGGGTTTTTGTGAGGAAATTGTAGAAGTCTTCATGGACGATTTCTCCGTCTATGAAACTTCTTTCGACAATTGCCTCTATAATCTTAACAAAGTTTTGCAGAGATGTGAGGAGACCAATCTTGTTCTCAATTGGGAGAAGTGTCATTTCATGGTAAATGAAGGCATAGTGCTTGGACATAAAATTTCTGAAAGGGGGATTGAAGTTGATAAAGCCAAAATTGAAGCAATTGAGAAGATGCCCTATCCAAGAGACATCAAAGGTATTCGTAGTTTCCTCAGTCATGCTGGTTTTTATAGGAGGTTTATTAAAGATTTTTCTAAGACGTCGCAGCCTCTCACTAATCTTCTTCAAAAAGATGTTCCATATGTTTTTTATGAAGATTGTAAGGAAGCCTTCGAGGTACTAAAAGGGCTTTAATCATCGCTCTTATAGTTCAACCGCCTGATTGGAATTTACCCTTTGAAATTATATGTGATGCTAGTGATTATGCTGTAGGGGCTGTCCTTGGCCAAAGAATCGATAATAAGTTGAATGTAATTCATTATGCTAGTAAAACTTTGGATAGTGCACAGAAAAATTATGCAACCACTGAAAAGGAATTTTTAGCGGTCGTTTTTGCTTGTGATAAATTTAGACAATATATTGTGGACTCTAAAGTAACTATTTATACTTACCATGTTGCAATTAAGTACCTTATGGAGAAGAAAGATGCTAAGCCTAGACTTATTAGATGGTGCTTTTGCTGCAAGATTTTGATTTGCATATTGCTGATAGAGAAGGTGCAGAAAATCCCTGTAGCTGATAATTTGTCTAGAATGGAAAATATTCCTCATGATCCCATCCCTGTAAATGATAGTTTCCCTGACGAACAACTTGCCGTCGTTAAGGTAACTTCTCATGATGCTCCTTGGTATGCTGATTATGCTAATTCTATTGTCTCGAAATTTTTTCCTCCAAGTTTTACTTATCAACAGAAAAGGAATTCTTCTATGACTTGAGGCATTACTTTTGGGATGACCCACATTTATACAAGGAGGGAGCTGATGGAATCTTGAGGAGATGTATTCCTGAGCATGAACAGGAGGAGGTATTGAGGAAGTGTCACAATAGTGATTATGGAGGACATCACGCAGGTGAAAGGACTGCACATAAGGTTCTTCAATCAGGTTTTTATTGGCCTACATTATTTAAGGATGCTAAAAAGTTTGTTTCATCTTGTGATGAGTGTCAAAGGGTCGGTAACATTAGTAGACGTAATGAAATGCCTATGAATTATTCTCTTGTTATTGAACCTTTTGATTGTTGGGGGTTTGACTTTATGGGTCCTTTTCTCACTTCTCATGGTAATACTCATATTCTTGTTGCTGTAGATTATGTTACTAAGTGGGTGGAAGCTATACGAACTGAAAGTGCTGATCATAAGACCTCCCTAAAAATGCTTAAAGAAGTTATTTTTCCTAGGTTTGGTGTGCCTAGATATCTTATGACTGATGGAGGATCTCATTTTATTCATGGAGCTTTTAGAAAGGTTTTAGCCAAGTACGATGTTAATCACAGAGTCTCCTCTCCGTATCATCCTCAAACTAGTGGGCAAGTTGAATTAACTAATAGAGAAATTAAACTGATCTTGCAAAAGACCGTTAACAAGTCTAGGAAGAATTGGTCTAAAAAACTTAATGATGCTTTATGGGCCTATAGAACTGCTTATAAAAACCCTATGGGTATGTCTCCTTATAAAATGGTTTATGGGAAGGCATGTCATTTGCCTCTTGAATTAGAACATAAAGCTTTTTGGGCTGTTAGACAACTTAATTCTGATTCTAATCTTGCCGGTAAAACTAGGTTGCTTAAATTAAATTCCTTGGATGAGTGGAGAAACGAGGCTTACGAAAGTGCTTGTCTGTTTAAGGAAAAAGTAAAGAGATGACATGATAAGAGAATTTTGAAAAGAGAATTTAATGTTGGTGATAAAGTGCTTTTGTATAGGTCTCGTCTCAGATTTTTTGGGGAAAATTGCTATCAAAATGGGAGGGACCATTCATCATTGAGGAAGTTTATCGCTCCGGAGCTATAAAGATTAATAATCTTGATGGGGACAAACCTCAAGTGGTGAATGGTCAGCGACTTAAGCACTACATCTCCGGTAATCCCTTGGAAAAGGATGCTGATGTTATTCAAGTGGTCTCTCCGAAAGAACTCATCGAAACCAAATACCGGAAAACTTCAGAATCAGCAAATGAATAGGTAACTGTTTCGGTAAGGAAAGTGTCTCGAAAAATTCCAGAAAATTTATATTATTTATTTCTCGAAAATTAGGAAAATTCGGAGACTTGATGGAGTACGAGACGGACTCCAGGGGGCAGAGGCGGCCCTCTGCCGCGGCTCCACCCCAATCCACGGGTGGGACCCGCCCCTGGCCCCTGGACACGCCTCCGACTCCGCCTAGTCCCGTCGTCTTCCTTTTATTGCAAAAATTTTCGCTATATATTTCCCCGAATTTTTCGAGAAGCGTATCCTGTGTTTTTCGTTGCGCTTTCATTTTGAGTTTTTCTGGCAGATTGTTTTTGTCCGAACCCTAGCCGCCATGACTTCTCCAAGCACTTCTAAGGATGATTTCTTCAAGAACATCATCAACCCCTACTTAGCTGAGGTCAAGATGCATCCTTGATGCATCCAAAATGCATCCACTTTTCCAAGCACTTTGCCTCATAATTTGCTCCGAGATCCTTCCATATTCAAATAAAACTGTTGTTTCTGATGCTGTTTTTAGCAAAGTCTCTCCCCTGGCTATTTTTGTAGGAAATAAAATCGGGGAAAAATACCACGTCACTTTTTATGGAAAAGAAGCAAGATGGACAAAAGATGGACACGAGGGGGTGCCGGAGGGCCAAAAGGGGTGGCCCCACGCGGCCCATGTACCTGGCCACGTGGGCCCCTCCCAAATGGGCCTCGGGCACCGTCTCGCCTCCGGTCTTCGACGTATGCCTTCATATATAAGAAAAACAACTTGCCCTAGAGGGGGAGGAGCTTTCGCGAAACACACCGCCGCCACCATCACGATCTTCGTTTCGGGGGACAGATCGATCCAGGATTTCTTCTCCGGTGGAGGGATCCGGAGGCCGTCTTCACCGCCATCTTCACCGCCTTCATCTCCATCAACCATGAGCTCCCTCACCATCACCATGTGTGAGTAGTTTGCTGTAGGCATGTGAGGTGGATGGGGATTGGATGAGATTGATCATGTAATGCTACCCGTTTGCTCGATAATCTTAGGATTTATCTTGAGGATGCTTTTGTATGTGTTGATGCACTTATGCTATGTTTAATGCTTGCTACTAGGGCCCGAGTGGCATGATTTCAGTACTGAACCTTTTGCTTCATCATATAATTGAGTTTAGTATTCACCTGCAAAGTGTATCACCTACTGTTATGTCGAACCTGCGAACCCTAAAAGTGACGTTTGGGGAAAACAAGGGGGAGATGTTCTAGTTTGAGGATCCTATGTGTTCATCGAGTGTTAATGCATTGTCCCGGTCTTCACGAAAGGGTAGACCTTAATTACCTGTAGTTCCAAGTTGGCCCCGGTGAAATGGGCGGGTAGGGTAATAGATGTTGTGCAAATTCTCTTTGTTAGTGCACATAACTATTTAAGGAACACATACCTACATATATCGGAGTTAGAGAAAAAGCCCCATTGCTAGCTTTACTTTATTATATGATCAATCTCATTCATGCAACGCCCCGCTGTCACCTCATGCCTACGTTTTTAATCTCTGAGTTACACTTTCACTTTTCCGGTGAAAACTGGAAATACTTGTTACTACTGTTGTTTTATTTCTGCTCGCTTGAATCCTTTACTGCCATCACTACTACTGCTGCAAGTTATTGATATACAGGTGTGGTTGAGAGTGACGCCTCAATTGCTAAAGTCTTATTGATATTCTTGTGTTCCCATCGTGTCGAACTATAAATTTGGGGTAATACTTCCCAACGAAGACTTCAGCGATCCCCTATACTTGTGGGCATCAATCCTCAAGTTCTTCAGCTCAAGGATGGCGTGCTTCATAAGTGATGACTCCCAAGTGCAGGAGATCAATTGTAGTACCTTTCAATTAGAAAAGGTTGTCGAACCCACGAGGAGCTGAAGGTATTGGTTAGAAATAATGATAAATAAAGCAATGCAAGATGCAAATGTTTTGGGGATTTTCAGTTGTATGATTGCAAAGATAATAAAAATGTCGAAAGTAAATAATAACAGTTGAAAGCTCAATCCTCTATGTGGCAAGAGGACAAGCTCAAATGGTGTGTAACTTATATGTGGAAAGCGTTCCCGAGGGCGGCATGGATATCACTAGGCATAGAGATTTATTAAACAACACGTTGCATATCTTGTCAAGTTTTAATCTTCTTGGGGCGGAGCCATAACTAGGCATTACACGTCCTCCCAAGTCTTCCTCAATTCATTACACTACGTTGTTCTCCTATGAGCCCTTAAAGGTGAAGTGTTGTGCAGTCGACGTTCGCACAACACCATCATAGAATCACATAGAAGATAAACTCTTGACAAAATACCAACACATGTTATATATAAATCATTGCCAATTCATCCTATGCCCTCAGGAACATATGGGAACTACTCACAACGTGCAAACATGATCATAATCAGTGGCATAAAGGGTACAACACAATCTGAAATAAATACTTCACCACCAAATAATGACAAGTACCCAATCACAAACATGAATAGGAGCACAAGACAATGATCTAGGGTATAGCAACTCTCAAACTATGAGGGGAACGGAGTGGATCACGGAGGTGGTGATGGAGATGGTGCTGGTCTTGGTGATGGTGTTGATGTAGAGGCCTCCTCCTACGCCAAGGAGGAGAGGTGATGATGATGGCGGTGATTTCCCCCTTCTCCGGAGTTCCGGAGCAGCAGGATCTGACCCCTTCGGAGAGAATCAGGAGCTCCGCCGCCGCCACGGCCTCAGATAATTCGGGAAAAATTAGGGCGTCCTTTTTCGGGGAAGACGAAGGCGTACATAAAAAGCCACAGGCGAGGAAGTGCCCGAGGCCCTGTTTGGTGGGTCCCACGCGGCCCCTGTACCTGGCCGCCCACGCGGCCCCTGTACCTGGCCGCGTGGGCCCACCCCATTTGGGCCTCGTGGCCTTCCTCTCTTCGGTCTTCTTTCCATTGCCCTTCTTCCAAAGAAAAACTGCCGTGGTATTTTTCCTTTAATTATTTGGGTTTGCGAAACTCCTGAAACAATAAAGACAAGAAAAGGGGGGTATTCTTCCTCCCAGATATTAAATACCAAAAATAGGGACTTTGTATGAAAGTCCCATAAATCATCTAAAACATGCAAAACATTGATATAACAGTGCAAATAACGTTCCCATATGATAATATAAGGTATAAAAATGATGATAAAAAATGCAAGTATCAATAAGCAAGATCTTCAAAGTCCAAAGTAGGAGGGGGATGTGAAGACAAGGTTAGAAGAGGTTGAACAGGAGGTTTTCGAGTACAAGAAGACGATCGAGCGTGGAGTAAGCGTCAATTACCGCATCATTGCTGAGCTTACTGTTCTTCAAGCAAGAGACCGAACAATTAAGGGAGAAGATCTTTCTATTGGAGAACGAGACCACCAATCTTCAAGCACAGATCTATGATCTTCACAATCAGATGTGTGAGTATGAACTTAGATTTAAGCGTATAAGCTTCGCTGCAAGTTTCAGGTCCGAAGAGACTCGTTCGTCTTTCGTTGACGGGAAGCACCTCCCGTGGAAGTTTGGCGACGAGTGATGGAGCAGGAAGTCTTCCTCATAAATTCGAGCACTATGGGTAACGGCACTCCCTTGGCTTGTTCCAAGCTTGGGGGAGTGCCTCGGTATCTTTATCTTATGTCTTTTATTTTTCGCAGTCTTGTGAGTCGTATCATGAGTAGAGAAGTTATCTTGTAGCATGGTTTTGCAGTGTGTCCTTGTCACTCCTTGTGAGTCCTTTGTATCCGTTGGTGTGTGGTTTTCTATAATGGAATATAAATGAGAAGTATCTTTTATTCTTCTACACTTTATATTTTATTATGGCAATCTCTCTCATCTGCTGATATTGTGGTAAGTAATGATTTGACATTTGGTGCATGAGTAGAAGTTTATTCGGTATTGATAAGCATGGCTTCGTTTAAATTGCAATAATTGCTTTGGTGCTTGAGTAGAGAAGAAGAATTTAATTGCAAATACACTATCTTGTATGTCTTACATGCTTGTGAACCTTCCAGCTCATACACCTTTGTATTAGATTTATTTCTGACAGTGATGATAAGCTTTATGTTGCATGTTTGACATATTGTTTTTTATAGCATAGTTGATTTACATCTCTCAGCACTGTTTGTTTGCTGTAAAGCCTTTCTAGCCTAAAGCCCTGTACTGAGTGTATGGTTCACTCGTGCATCCAATTCCTAAAGCCAAACTTTCTTGCCAGCTGAGTCCACCATATCTACCTATGCATGGTATTTCTTGCCATTCCAAGTAAATTTGTCATGTGCTACCTTTGAAAAATTCAAAATACTTCTCTTTGTGCCTTTGTTTTTAAGCTCATGGGGAGCAGTAGAGAGCTAGATATAACTTGTGACGAGCAAGGTCATTTCCCCCCTTTTCACCAGTGTCGATGGATTACGTCTTCACTTGAATCAACCCGAGAGCAGCTTAAGCAAAAATATAAATATAACTCACAATTCTCCTCCGCGTAATGCAAATCTGAGAAATCAGCCCAAACATTGGACAGTGGTAAAACCAAGGAGAAAGAGGAGCGTACTCGCTCCTCTAAAAACCAGTTGCTCTCACAAGTCTAAAAACCTTGCTTGTCATGGGGGACTAGATAGCTTCTCTGTTGTGAAGCCGTTGACGGAAGCATGCATACCTCAAAATCATTTTACTTCTGTTTTAAAAACCAAAAAGCTCTAGCACATGACTAATCCCTGCTTCCCTCTGCGAAGGGCCTCTCTTTTACTTATTGTTGAGTCAGTTCACCCACTTCCTCTACCTTATACAAGCAAACCCACAGTGTTGAATTTTGATGTTAAGCAAGTATGATATCTACATTATGTCTTTTATGTCTCATGATAGTTATTATTTTTCTTATGTCAGTTCTAACTCTTTTATAAGGATATAGCTTTGACGATTTGCAACTCGTAGGAAGATGACCGGATGGTTGAAGCATTTAAATGAATATTTCTTGAAATATGGGCTGATAAGTATAATTGTTTCTTAAGCAGAGTCTCGTTTTGTCTTTGCTTAATAAGTTTCTGTCTTTTTCACCTTAACATGTTGTAGTTACATTACTTGTCTTCGAGAGGCTTTATGAGAGAGAGGTTGCTGTTTAAGATATATTTATGTTTGATGAGTAAATACTGATGCTTCATGTTCGTATTCTTTATTTATCGACACTTCACTCTATAAACCTGTGGTCATGTTTACCGAGTTCAGTTTTCGCTTGGGTACAAGCGGAGTCTAAGCTTGGGGGAGTTGATACGTCCATTTTGCATCACTATTTTACATCATAATTCATCTTTATTCATTGATATATTTCATATTATGATGCAATACTTATGTTATTTTATCTCATTTTGCATGTTTGGCAATTATTGGAGATGCATCCACCGGAGCCTGGAATCAGCTGGAAAAGTACCTGTCAAGACACCTGACTTCGGAAGCTCAATAAATTCCAGAAAAAATTTGGAGATAAATATTATGGGAAATAAGCCATGGAGACAAAAGGCCGCACGGAGGGAGCTCCAGGGAGCAGGGGCGGCCCCCTGCCGCGGGACCACCCTAGGCCGTGGGTGGGACCCGCCCTGGCCCCTGTGGCCCCCCTACGGCTCCCCTTCGGCATATTACTTCTCTTTGACCTAAAAATGTCGGGGGTATCGACAAGGAATTTTTCCGCCGCCCCCACGAGGCGGAAACTAGACAGAGAGAAGAAGAGCTCCGGCAGGGAGAAATCTGCTGGGGAATTTCCCTCCGGAGAGGGGAATCGTCGACATCGTCATCGCCATCACGACGGGCACCATCGGGATCATCATCAACACCATCTCCATCATCAGCACCATCATCACCGACACCGTCCCATCTCATCCCGCTGTAGCAATTGTCATTGTTTTGTTATTAGTTCATTGAAATCGTATCCCGGGTGTTGATTACTACTTGTAGTTGATGCTTGAGAGTTTTATCGGTGAATTGTCTTTACAATCAGATTGTTGCCCTTATTCATATCACCTCTGATCATGATCTATATGATGTCTTGTGAGTAGTTCGTTTGGTTCTTGAGGACATGGGGAAAGCCTAGTTGCTAGTAATTACATAATGTTGAGTAATATTTAATGGTTTGATTTATGTTGTGGTGTTATTCCTCTAGTGGTATCATGTGAACGTCGACTACATGATACTTCACCTTTCAAAGGGCCTATGGGAATGCATAGTGTATTTAGTTTGCTTATGGTAGAGTTGCAGGAGTGACAGAAACCTAAACCCCAATTTGTGAACTAGTGCATTAGGGAGCGTAGGGTCTCGGAGTTTAAGGTCTGTGGTTAGGTTCTTATCTTAATTAGTTTCTTGTAGTTGCGGATGCTTGCAAGGGGTTTAATCACAATTATGTATTTGTCCAAGTAAGGGCGGTGCATAGCATAGGTCCACCCACACAGCACTTTATCAAAACATTGAAGGTTAATCACCGGCGTGCAATGAAACTGGCTAGGCAGAAACTCCCATGTGTTCTCGAGAACGTTTTAATCTTCATAAGTAACACAACCAGGCCTGTCCTTTGAGCTTAAAAGGATTGGGCTATTTGCTGCAATTATTGTAGCGCTCTTTTATTTACTTGTTCTTTAAATCAAAAATCCAAAAACATTTCTCTTTAGTGCTTGCAGTGAAACCTTGCTGAAAACTACTTGTCAACACCTTCTGCTCCTCGTTGGGTTCAACACTCTTACTTATCGAAAGGACTACGATAGATCCCCTATGCTTGTGGGTCATCAGGTACATCCGTACATGTCACGTGAAAACACACAAGTGCAATTTTTTTAAACATTCTTAAGGTTGTTTGGTGTGAGGCTATGTAATTTTGTGATACGGTCTCGGTGTCAGTCTTAGGCTGGTGGAGTTACCGTTGCGAGGTATGTATGTTTTGGTTTCTCTTTCTTTTTTGGGTCAACTTTGTTCGATTTCGATACTTGACTTTTTCTTACCTTTAATAGTAAATATGGTTGTAAGCATAAATCCATGCAAAGGAAGCGAGTTGTCGTCCTTTTTGGAAGTGATAGAATATGTGTTGCGGAATATTATTGATTGATATTGGGTGATTACAATAAGCCACGGTGGGCTGTTTATATAGGTGGATACAAGACTTGAGGGCTAAGAAACCTAGTAGAGATAGACTTGGACTACAAACCTAAACTACCAAATATAGGAAACCGTAGTATACTCTAACACCCCCCCCCCCCCCCCCCCGCAGTCGGATCGGTAGTGACGCGAACAACAGGAGCGTCGTGGACGGTCTGACTGGAGCATAATCCGAAGTCGTGAACTGGAGAGGGAGCCGAGGTGATAGCCCTTGATGTCGATGTCATGTAGCCGGTGGTGTGGGCGCAGTCGTGGTCGATGTTGCCATGCATGATGTGGTCGACGTTGAGGAAGTTGGTGATGTTTTTGGTGTTGTGGTCGATGACGTCGTTGATCCTTGGGAAAGTTGCCGTTGTTGTTGTTGAGGTAGACGTAGTTGTCGTACGTGGACGTAGTTGAGGTAGGCGGCACGCCGTGCCGAGCTTGCCAAACTCGGGAGAGTGTCGGGGACGAAGGCATGCGCCGGTGTTGCCAGCACCGGTCATGCGAAGACAGGGACCACCACGAACCATGCGAGTCAGAGTCGGTTGGAGGAGCAAAGAAGATTCTCCGTTTGACGGTCGGTTTCCGCCGTTGGTTTCGGAGTAGACGAAGGGGTTGCAAGAAACAAAATAAAAAGGATATTCCGACTCTGGTGGCGAGGTCGTGATGGACGAAGACGACATTTTGTTGAAGTAGATCGAGTTGTAGAAGTAGTAGATGTCGGGGATTTAACCCGGATTCGGCGAAGAAGAACCCGTTTGGCATTGACATTGACCACGGTCGGTGGTGGCGGCGACGATTGGGCGATGTTGGTGTAGATGGTTCTCGGCGATGATGACCACGGTGATGTCGGTGCAGCCCGATGTTAACGACGAGGCGCGTTCTCGGTTGACGTTGTCGAAGACGAACCGGCTTGGTGGTGATGCGTAGACGATACAGTCGGCGATGAAGCGTCGAGGCGTTGCCGGTGATGAGTCGTCGACTTGGTCGGAGTAGAGGCGCACGATGACGACGAGCGGCGGTGGGCGACGCAATCCGATCTATGATCGGCGAAAGAAGAAGAAACGCCGATCAAGCGACCGGCGAGAAAATTTGCGGCGATCTAATCTACTAATTGTGCTGCCCCGGCGGAGATGATCTCCCCGGGGTGGCGCGGCGGAAGCGTTGGTGGCGGGTAGGTTAAGAATCTCGCCGCTCTGATACCATGATAGAATATGTGTTGCGGAATATTATTGATTGATATTGGGTGATTACAATAAGCCACGGTGGGCTGTTTATATAGGTGGATATAAGACTTGAGGGCTAAGATCCTAGTAGAGATAGATTTGGACTACAAACCTAAACTACCAAATATAGGAAACCGTAGTATACTCTAACAGAAAAAAAAAGTAAATTTTGGATTTCAAACCCGATGGACTGTATTCTGACCTATTAATTGACATCCTATTTAAGCAACATATGCATAAGCAAGCTTTTTATAAGCCATTGTTCATCACGAAAAGGAAGCACGCAGGTCGGACAAGCGAGCCCATCTATTCTGCTAGCTAGCAGACGACGAGTTAGCAGAGGTTAAAATTTCAGGCCAGGAAGCAGCCAGCCCAAGCGAATGACTCGAGACAAAGCTCGCATCCCTATCCTCTTCGTTCCATGTCATCAGCAACGCCCTGTCCTCTAGTCCAATTGGCACCAGCGGCGGGGCCCGTCCTCGGCGCCGGACAACGACCGGCGAGGCCTGCCCTGGCCGCGCGCGCATCTCAGCAAGCAAGCTAACCGGGCGATCGATGGAGGCGGCGCGTGCGTGCACAGGGCGGATGATGGATGCTTCGCTACCTAAGCTAGCTCGATCGATCAGGAAACGGAAGCGGAGATACACGGCGGAGGCAACACGCATAAATTATTGGCGGAGGTGGGAGGGAACGAACGCGACGGCGCTCCATGATTGGAGGGCCACGCGACGCGGTGCCATCTGGATCGATGGAGCTACATCGATCAGGAGGAGGTAAGGGCGCGGCCTTTTGCCCATGGAGTCACGGCTCCGTGCTCTCTTCCTTGCGGCAACCGGCAGGGTTTTTTTTTTTTTTCTATAGCCATCTCGGAAACCGGAAGGCGATGGAAGAAATGCTTGCGTCATGTATTCTCGGGGGGGCGTGGCCTCGCCGTGCACCGGTGTCCGATCATGATTTGCCGCCGTGTCCACATTTCTGACTGTACGTTGCTAGCGATCGGTGGATCGTGATTTCCGTGAGTTTCTCGTGTAGCGATCGGTGTAGATCGCGATTTGCGGATTACCATTAAAATTTTCAAACAAATTTTGAATTCATTTTTATCTCACGAAGTACAAATAATGAGCTTTTAAACACCAACTACACACGATACTTATGGCAACGCAGTGTTAAAGCATCTCTTGCAGATCCGGAGCCCACCCCACAAAATAACCACCCTTATATGGCTCTTAGGGTTTAAGGATGTGTTTGGTTGAGGTTTCAGACCGCATGGGTTGGCCC
The DNA here is from genome assembly GCA_012064385.1 of Puccinellia tenuiflora. Lineage (NCBI taxonomy): Eukaryota > Viridiplantae > Streptophyta > Magnoliopsida > Poales > Poaceae > Puccinellia > Puccinellia tenuiflora. Next base: position 98,706 of record QRDG01001789.1, on the reverse strand, counting down.
CAACCATATTTTGCCAGGCCACCTCATTCGTCTGAGTGTTTGGTTGTCTGAGTGGGGCGAACCGAGTTTCGTGTTTGGTCGATGGGTTGGACGCGGCGGCGGGCGATGGACGGGCGGGCGCGGGGCTGGCTCCGGCGAGCAACCACCATGAGTGAGCACGGGCGAGATCGGGCAGGGGGCGGGCGCCTGCGAGCTCCGCCATGGGCGAGCATGGGCGAGCACGGCCAGGGGCGGGCGCCGGCGAGTCGGGGCCAGGGAGCACGGGGCCGGCGACGGCGGCGAGGGCCTGCGGCGTTCTACGGCGGCGAGCACCACCATGGGCGGGCGGGCGAGAGACCGGGCAGGGGCAGGCGCCGGCGAGCTCCGCCATGGGCGGGCACGGGCGAGCTCGGCCAGGGGCGGGCTCCGGCGAGTCGGGGCCAGGGGAGCACGGGGCCGGCGACGGCGGCGAGGGCCTGGCGGCGTTCTACGGCGGCGGCGGCGTTCGACGGCGGGGAGGGCACGGCGGCGTTCTTCCCAGGCGCGAGGCGTGAGCGAGGGTGAGCCGGGTGATTCCACCGATTTTGAGGATTCGCCCGATACAGCATATTTGGGGAATATTCCCTCCCTGGCCGCTCCGCCCCCAGCCCGCTCACGAACCAATCATAGGGCGAACCGGTGCGACCCGACGCGAGTCGACCCAACTCCCCCAACCAAACACATCCTAATATGCGCATTCTAGATACCGTAAACGAGCACATTCCGTAAAAAAAATTAAAGTAAACGGCGAAAACGAGGTGGTTGTACCTCATATATGCATTACAGGATGGACTTTTACAGTAGTAAACTGTAAACCACACGATGGTTGACGAGAGAAAACTTTCAGCTCAACCGACGTTGGACTGGTGCCGGACTCACCGGAATCCTGACAAATTTCGCCACGTCGTCCCGACTCCTGCCAAATCGACGAGCCATCCTAATTTCGACCATTTCCCGGTAAAATTAGATCAAATGCCGATCAATTTTGAGCTCCTCCATGTGAGCACCTCTAAGGATGAGACGTCGGGAAGGCTGGCATCAGGAAGCCGTGTAAGGTATGAACGCATTTCCACAAGTGAGTGTGTGAGGATGGGTAGCCACGCTAGACTAGGCAGGCATCCATGGTGGCAGCGCTCAGGTTGTATGTGGCCGGTGTGGAGCTGCCGGGCCAGAAACAAGAAGGAGTGACAGGGGCGGGGAGGCTAAGAATGTGGCGCTGGGTGCGGGGGTCGGGGCGGATCAAGGAGCACCCACAGTTTCGCGAGTCACACATACAAATCAATTGCGGCAGTAAGATGAAGTGAAAATGAAAACGAAGTATGGATTTTATGGGATCTTTTCTATCGTAATTAATACCGCAAAAAAGGTTTGTGGTTTATTGTATGGCTCTGATGCTCTTATGCTTGTTATTGCAATCATGTACGAGCTATGAGGTCGCTTGTTCGAGTCATGTTTGCCATGGAACTCGAATCAGTGACCTCTAGAGGAAAGTCGCACGATGCTACCACCCTGTCATTTCTTCATACGTGATTTACAACACATAGAAACAATATATTTAGGTTGGATGTTTAAATTAAGAAATTCCAAGTAATTTGGTTTTTTTCTTGGTAAACCTGTTTACCGTGGGGGGCTTGAGAAACGAGGTTACCAGGAGTAACCCAAACCCTAGTTGCATGATACAACCAATGGCGGAGCTAAACCCTAGACCCCGAACCATAGCTACACCCTGGTCCTTGGACCCTAAACACCACAACCAAAACCTAGATTAATGCCCTCTAGATCTAAACCCTAGACCATTCCAGTAGAAACCCTAGCTAGTGGCGTGAGAATAACGATAAGAAAAATAGCAGGTAGGAGAATAAGGGCGGGAGTGGACAAAAGGGGAGAAAGAGTGGGGAGATAAAAGGCCGAAAAAAAGATGGAAGAGAGAGATGGCGGGAAACAGGAATATGGCTTGGTCAAAAGAACAACTTAATACATTTTAAAATTAAATATGACAATAATTTTTTAGAAAATAAACTAAAAAGTTACTTGTCAGGTGCATTGTTAGTGGCACCTAGCAATATTTACTGGTGGGTCGTTTGCCGAGTGCCTCCGTTATAGCACTCGACAAATCTAACAATATGCACAGTCCTGATTCCATCGTACGTGTTCGCTTGGGACACGTCTGAGTTTAGATTTTAACATTCGGCATGTCATAATTGCCATGATTTTTCCTTTGAAATGTAGAGCATAGAAACAAAATTTTCCTATGTTTGTCCTTTGCTCCATCTTTCGGACCCGAGAAATGAATAGTGACACCCTAGAAATATTTCATATTCTTATGTTATTCCTCCACTGGCCTAAGGGAAATGTTCCTACGGAATTGCATACAAGGTAGATCATAGCAAAAGTTTCTATGGTTTGAAATCCTTCAAACCAAACAAACTATGTAGGAAAAATAATATAATGAATGGAATCCTCCAAAATTCCTTTGAGCCAAACAAGTCCTTGATGTATATGAAACTTAGACAAGTTTCAAATATGATAACCAACAGTATACACAAATATTGATGTAGTAGGCGTGGGAGCCAGGACTTTAGCAGCATCTTGACCCAAGATCAGATTTGCTTTCTTGGCATGAACATGGAAAGATAAGCTTCATTTCTACATGTCATTTCGACAAAATATATTTCCCATCGTGAACATTCCGTGAACACCTGGACAGGCCTCAAGCATTTGACTTCTGTTCCTATATAGTACTCCCTCCGTTCCACAATATAAGATGTTTTAAATGTTTCAGATGTTGTCTAGATTCGGACTAAAAGAATGGAAAGTAGGTGAACACATACACTAAAATATGTCTAGATACATGTGGTACAAATATGAATGTGAAAAAGAGCTAAAACATCTTATATTATGGAACGGAGGGAGTACCAAGTTAGTATTAACTCGTACACTAACACCTTCTCTCCTGAAGTGCAAGAATGTAACTTCAGATTGTCCGAAGAATTTTCTCAAGCATTTATACCTAATCATATATGTCAGTAGAAGCTTTTCAGCCAGTCTAAGTCTAGGTAGGTAGCTTCATCTCAAAATCTAATCCCATGTTAGTAAATACCGAATTGACATATCTTGAGACCGGCCGTTAAATCGATCAACACACCGTCAGGACCAATCAACACTACTACCATTTTCTTTTGAGACCCAGCCTCTGATAGATTAGACACAGGAGGCATATATCCCACAGCGGTTAACAATCGGCAACCTCCAGAAGACCAGATCTGCAACTGTACGTTCTACGGGTCGTTTCAGCTGAAAGCTGATATTTGGTTCAGGGGGGCTTATCTGACAGCAACTTCGGGCATCGCGACCCACGACATTTCGCCGTGAAGCTATGCGCCCTGGCAGCGGCAGCTAGATCGTCCGATCACACAACAGGAAAGAGGTCTCGTCACAGCTGCGCAACCCACACGGACTCGATCGCCAGATGTTCTCGTGCTAGTGGCCTCCACCGTCGATCAGCTGGGTAAAAATGTCGCTAGCTGCAGTACGTGTGAACCGTGAACACTGTAATTCCAAGGAGTTCACATCGATCGAGAAGCAAAAACCTTATCAAGGTTTTTACAGTTCTTTTCAGCTGTCACCGCCGGCTCGCTCACGCGATCGTGTCGCGAGGAGCTTCTCGGCGGGGTCGATCAGGACGTACACACGGATTCAACCCAGCTAGCTAGATCGATGCCCCTAGCACATTCCCGTGTCACCAGGTGCAGAGAAGGAACTGCAGGCTAAATCGACGTGAAAGCGAGACGAAAAGTGAGGGATAAGCCACTGCCAAGTTGGAAACGGGAGGCCGGAGGTAGCAGATCGAGAGGTTACGCGCGCGACAGATCGGTCAGATATTGATAATCACGCGACACGGAAGAGATCCAGATCGAGGGCCTTTCGCTTCCAAGCTCGTTCGATCGTTCTGAGTTCTGACACACAGCCAGCCAGCCAGCCAGCGTCGACGATGATCGATCAATTGGCTGATTGCATTATTGCGAGGTTTCGACGCGGCGACGTCGACAGAGGGAATGTTAGAGATGTATACTCAAGCGTGTATCGATCACCAACAATGATTTATACGGATTACGAGAGCAAATCTGTGAGAAAATGGTAGGCCTGTATATATATTAGGGGTTAATGACGGAACATTCCTTTTCATACGTACTGTGCGACCAGGTCGGCGACGTGTGTATCATTGGCTGGCTCTACCTCTACGCATACACTACTCCGTATTATTTATTTTCTTGGCAGCAAACTCCTCTACGCACGGCGAACAACAGCCTGGGGGGTGACGGCTGATTCACGGGTAGGGTCTCTCGTGCTTCCCCGCCCCACTACGATTGGAAAAAACTCACTATCTCCCAAATGATCTGAGCTAGCTTAGCTGGGATGTATATATAAAAGATAAAAGACTAATGCAGCCAGGGGCATGAACGCGTACAGATACCTGAAAGGAGGACGTTTGGATGCTAGTTACATGTCACACGGATGCATGCGTCGATACTCATGGATGCCACTGTACCTCCCGTGGCCAAGTTGGCGCTCACGCGTTATTGATGCATGTCTTGGTAAGTTTCTCTTTCTGTCAGCAGCCTACTCATGGAGTGCTAGCTAGCATGAATGGAACTAGCAGAGACCAGTGAAAGTGGCGTGTGCCCGATGCATTAACTCTAGACGGACGTGTGAAGTCATGTTCCGATAGTTGCGGCACGTACCTAAAAGCAGAATGTACGCATGCACAGGTCGTCCAGTGTGCAGTTTGATTCGTTCGTGGTTCATATTATAACGCGTGAAATCGAGACTTTTTTATGGAGGTGTTTATATGAATGGAAGACACATCGAAAGATATTTTTATTCGATATGGATGGTCGCTTGATTTTAGGGTTAGCCCCCTTTTTCTTCATAATTCTAGTTTTTTGCCCTTTTTCTTTACTTTTGTTAGACCTTGCGACTTCGTTTATTTTTGGGTATGTAGAGGCCAGATGTAATACTTTTAGAATAACATAGCATCCTTTATTGGAAAAAAAAAACGCATGCACGTAGTACATACACCATGTTAAGTAGACAACTTGATCTGGTCCGGCCGGTTTCAGATGGAGGCACGCTTGAACTGCGTCACTATGGGAACTTTTCTGCACGCCCACCTACCTAATAGTACGGACTACCTGCAAAGTGTTCGTACCTTGTTATGGAATAACACAAATTAATACATAGACATGATCAATAGTCATCGAATTTCATGTAACAAAGCATCGAAATACTTACGACCCTACCCATAACAGCACAACACATCTGTTCGCGGCGATATGTAGCACCACCTCACAAATATGACAGGGGTGGAGCTAGCATACAGCTATTGGTGTCAAATGGCACCAACGATCTTTTGCTAATCCTCTTTAGAAGTAGATAGAAGGTCTTAGCACTAGACAATGTCACCAACAAATTTAGAAGAAGAAACCAATGAAAAAATCCAGGGTTCACCCCTGAATATGACTTGGAATTGGGGATGATAAGTAGCTTAGAAAATGAAATAAAAAATAAAGTATAGAGCACACCAATCAAACACACACCAAAACACAAAAGAACAAAGTTGACAAAGATATATACATAGCCAACATGCGCGCTACTTTGGGTAGTTGGGTACCAAGAAACTGGTAGGCCAGCTTCCAAATACTAACTGAAACAGCTTTGTGACACATCGAAAATCCACTTTGGAAACCAAGTGCATATGCGCATATGCACTTGGTTTCCAAAGTGGATTTTCGATGTGTCACAAAGCTGGTTCAGTCACAAATCTCTCGAGTGTTTCGAAGGTCTTAGCACTTGGTTTCCGGTATTTGAAAGCCAAAATATGTCTAGATACATATGTGACAAGCCCAGTCACAAATCTCTCGAGTGTTTCGAGCATGTGTTGAATACCTTGTTCTCTGGAAGAACATATGTGACAAGCCCAGTCACAAATCAACTCTTCATGATCGGTCTATCATGTTCTCTCACTAATTAGCCTCCGGCCAAGCATAGCTTCTCTTTGTAATTTAGTTTTATTCTTTTCATTTCCTCATACCACAATTTGGTTGTGTGGTTTACTTTTGTTTTTTTCGGCACGTAAGTAACTTTGTGCTGCTGTGTTCGAAGTATGAGTTCTGGCTGGCTTTGAGCCGGCCGTAGATTTCTCAAAAAATTATCGGGGACAAAACTAGAAAGTTGCGCCACCAAATTTAGGAGTAATCTCGCGGGCGTGATCTTAAATATAATGTTTTTTTGAGGTTTAAGGCGGTCGAATCCGCCGTCCGATTAGATAGAATAGAGATTTATGTACAGAATTTTGGGCTAGGGAGAATTCCCTTTACATGGCCGTGGAGGCCGTGGCGCGACGTCTCGGCTCGCGGCCTGAGGAGGCCAACCCCTCAGAGCGCCTGCGGCAGGACTACTTGGCTCTGTGGGATGGCCCCCTCTCAGACCAGGCGGCGGCGGCCATCGACGACCTTGTCCTCTCCGTGAAGAAGCCCAAGAAGAAGAAGACGTCTGGGACCGGGGTGGCGCGGCAGAGGCCGCCGGAGATGGCCTAGATGAGGGCGGCTAGCGGGGCTATCATCCTCTCGATGTGGGGGATATGGAAGGAGAGGAACCAGAGGACTTCCTGCAGCGCGGAGATCTCTCCAACGGAGGTGACAGATTTGGTGCGGGAAGAGATGGCGTTGAGGGCTTTCGCCCACACGCATGATCTTAAATATAAGGGTGTGGCTAGGTATCAGTCGACTGAGAAACCGTTATGTCTCAGTCGACGATACGGAGTAGCTTCCTATCGATCGGGCCATCCCAGCTAGTTAGCGATGCTCTTCACCTTGTTGTTTTACCGTTACGTTTTTTCTTTCTTTGGGCCTAGCTCCTTTTCTTGTTACATGGCTTTGTGAAATACACAGTGAGAAAGAATTTTAACCTGTTTGTGGGCTTCGGTTTTGTGCAGCATGTGTAGTTTTTGCCATTTTATGGGTTTTGTGCAATACACAATAGAAACCATTTCTTTTAGATTTATATGTGACTAACCAAACCAGCTACATATTTCTCAAAGATTTGTGCAACAGGTTACTTAGTTGCCCATTTCTTTCAGATTTGTGCGACTAACCTAACCAATTGCACATTTCTTAAACATTTGTGCAACTAGCTAGTTTAGTGCACATTTCTTTCAGATTTGTATGACTAACCAAACCAGTTGCACATTTCTCAAAGATTTGTGCTAAGTTGTCCATTTCTTTCAGATTTGAGCAACTAATCTAACCAGTTGCACATTTCTCAAAGATTTGTGCAACTGATTAGGTTAGGGCACAATTCTTTTGAATTTATGTGACTAACCAAACCAGTTGCACATTTCACAAAGATTTGTGCAACTAGTCACTTAGCTGCTCATTTCTTTCATATTTGAGCAACTAACCTAACCAGTTGCACATTTTCAAAGATTTGTGCAACTGGTTACTTAGTTGCCCATTTCTTTCAGATTTGAGCAACTAACCTAACTAGTTGCACATTTCTCAAAAAATTGTGCAACTAGTTAGGTTAGTGCACATTTCTTTTAGATCCGTGTGACTAACCAAACTAGTTGCACATTTCTCAAAAATTTATGTAACTGGTTACTTAATTAGTTGCTCATTTCTGTCAGATTTCAGTAACTAACCTAACCAGTTACACATTTCTCAAAGATTTGTGCAACTGGTTAGGTTAGTGCACATTTTTTTCAGATTTGTGTGACTAACCAAACCAGTTACACATTTCTCAAAGATTTGTGCAACTGGTTACTTAGTTTCCATTTCTTTCAGATTTCAGCAACTAACCTAACCTAGTATCGAAACACTATTGGCATTGTATATTTCATAAGAAAAGTGTAACTCGTTTCGAAAATTAGTTGCTATGAGTTGGTTACACACTTCTAAAAATTCAAATAATAAGGAAATGAAAAGAAATACTACCTCCGATCCGATTTAAATGACGCAAATATACGCTGACGATAGAGCAAACTTGTACAATGAAAAACAACACACTTACGACCAAAAAAAATTCCCATATAGCGTACAACATGGCGCTCCCACCCTCCCACCGCCGACCTTGACCTAATTGCCGGCGATCTCCCATCTCCGGCCACCCATTAGCAAATCCAATCCGATCAACCTCTCCCCCTCCACCAAACCCCCCCCCCCCCCCCCCCCCAACCATCCTACCCGTAAATCCGACGCCATGCTCTCTCCCCCATGGAAATGGAAGGCCACGTACTCCACCAACAAGGATCTGGATCGTGGACGCATGAAGAACTACGATGGATACATCTACCTCTGGACCCATCGCAATTGGGTGGTGCTGGTGAATGCCAAGGGCACTGCAATTGTTGGACGGCATTTGAAAAAAGGTGAACTGATCTCTCAACGATCTGAGATTCTTTTTCCATCACATTGTGCCTCTGTGGGTGTGTGCTTTGAAGCACCTCTGGATCTAGACAAAAGTAAGGGTTTTAGGGCTTCTTCTGCCCCGGATCAGGTAGATCAGATTACATCTGAATCTGAGAATTCATTAGACAGATCCCCTCCTATGGAGGATTTCCCTCCTTCCGCGGTGCACTCATCTATGATCATGGGCCTTGATTTCTCTTGTGGGTACCGTTTTGCTAAGGAGATCAAGAGGAAATTGTTTACTACAGTTCATCTGACCCTTCATTCTGGTCATTTCATCTTGGTTGTCTATTTTGGTCGTGCCACTTTCCGCCTTACTGATGATTCTGTGGGTTTAGCCCTGGAGGCTGCTGTAATACCCCAGCATTTAGCAATCAACGAAGGGTAGAAGTATGATTTTGTGCATCTGTATGCATGCATCTGAAAATCCGAATAAATTTTTCGCAAAATAAAACCCTGGAGGGATTGGAGATCATTCAACTTCATGAATAGAGTTTAGCTCATCTGAGGTGAATGTGATAAATTTTGACATGACCTCCAGGCATTTTAAACAGTTGCGGGAAATCAGATCCAAATTGGAAAATACAAATGATATTAAATTGGTAAACTTATTAAAAATTGAATAATGAAGTTATACATGTTTATACATTTAAACAAACAACTCACAAATAAATACTAAGGTATATTTGTGTTAACACCCATCCCAACTCTGTAATAAATTTATAAGTAATTTATCAAGTTCATGGCATGTATTGCTTTTGAACATAAGAACTTGGTTCTATCTAAGATTAATGTGAACACATTTAAATGACCAAAACATCTCTCTATTTTTAAATGTGACAAAGGTGTTTCAAAAATTCAAAATAAAAATACGTGGAGCTTCTCTATAATATTAGGAGTCTCCATGAATTTTTTCCATGATTTTAGACTTGTCTAAAAGCCCTAAAAATATATACGAAGTCTCTGCTTTAAAAGATTCAGTGATTACAAACAAGCCCAGGGGTTTTTTCAAAAAATCTTTTCTTTCTTTTCTTTCTCCTTCTCTTCCGGCCAGAAGGACGACAGCGACCGTCGCCGTGCCACCTCCTGCTTGCCGACGCGCCGGGGAGGATAAGAGCTAGGAGGAGACGTCCGCATCTCGCCCTCGCCCATTCTCTCTTCCTCACTCTCTCTCTTTCTTCCTCTCTCTCTCAGGAAGTGACCCGAAACCCTAACCCTAGTTTGTACGGCCGCCGACGCCCTTTCAAATCGCCGACGAACCATCAAGCCAGAAGACCGGCGACCTTGTCTACTCACCTCGCCTCGTTGCCCTCTACACGCTAGTGGGTCGCGCTCGAGCTGGGGAGGCCGGAGGGTGAGGAACGTCATCGACATCCCGAACAGCCGCCGCCGCCGTCGAGCATGATTCCGTCGCCGCCGTAGCTTCTCCGACGCCATAATCTTGTCCCCGACGATCACAGTGAGCTCAGGCCTCGATTGCATCCTTTATTCCGCTGTATTGCATCCGTATTTTGGGAACCGGATTTGGCCGCCATGTTCCGCCGCCGCGCCTCGCCGCCGTGGTAGTTCCGGCGACCATAACGGGGCGGCGCCGCCACCCCTTGGTTCGTCTCTGTCCCGCGCGTCTCGCGCGTGTGTCCTCGTCACCCGGGGAGGCCGGATTCGGTCGGGCCGTAGCCGGCATGGCCGCTGGCCATAGCTGCTGACGTCAGCCGACGTCAGCACATCCTTATCCCAATTTTAAATAAATAAAAACCTGACCAGTGGGACCCTCTGTCAGATATTTAATCTTTTCCAGAAATTCCAGAAAATAATATAAAATTATAAAATCAATAACTTTTAATCTGTTTATCAAAAAAATACAAATAATATATCAAAATGCTTAGAAAAATGAAATCTATTTGATTATGCTAAATTGATAATTGTTTAACCAACAAAAATTAAAAGTTGTTTAGAATTACCAAAATGCCACATAATCATCACCTAAAGTTTTGAAATGCAAATAAATTTCTAAAATTAAATAAAAATATGTTTTCAACTCCAAATTTTATAAGGATTTCAAATATGATTTTTATTTAATTTATTAAAAAGGTTTTACTGAATAAAAAATACTAAGATCCATAAATGGATATGATTTCAATTATTTTAAAATAAATTATTGGAAAAGAATTTTCTTATGTAATTAATTCAAAAGTAGTAAGTGGAATTGAATTGTACTAGCTTCTAAAACAACTAATTTTCTAAAAAGAAAATAAATTTGAAATAAAGGTTCAACACATAAAATTTGAACTCAAATACCATAATGTAAATGATTGTTCCGTTACTCATCCTAGGTAAAACACATAAAGGAGTTCATTTGAAAATCAATCACTCTAGTGTTATTACTATTTGAAAGTAGTTAAATAAAATAAAATTATGAAATAAATGCAATTCTTAATTGAGCATCTGTAAGTTGTTTATTACTCATGTAAAACATTACCTCGATAATCATAGCAAACACCTAAGTCTAAAAGTTATAACAACTCAAAGCATCTCACCGTTAACAAAGTAATCAATAACGCTAAGCGCTTACTCGTGAGTTTGGGTATTTTGGGTTATATACGACGTATCTCATATCTATGCATAATAGCATATTGCAAGTGTTTCCAGTAGTCCTTACCCGGACTACTTTGCTGTTTTCAGATCTCCGGGTTCTGACGCAACCCTAGAATCCCGAAGGGCATGAACTGCCACCTCTATCACAGGCAAGTTCATCACTTGCTCATACCTCTTGAAATATTTGTTAGAAAACTATTTGCAAAACCTTAATATACTATCACCATTATACAAAACAAAGCATAAACCCTATTTCTTTAATAATATGACTATTTGGCTATCTACCTGAGTGGTGGTAACCTATTATGGTTGGCAAATGGGACCATGGTAAGAAGAATAGGTCCAGAGGTTCCATTTGCACGGGAAAGTATTACCTAGGACTTAACAACAAATGCCGTCATAATGATTGCGCCGTAAAGACGCGTTAACCATAAGACCTGGAATGGGACGGGAAATGCCATATGTACTTCTCCCGGATGCATGTCAACGGGCTGCCAGTGCCGTAGGCTGTAGGTCTTGCGGGACTACATGCATATGGGTGGGATCCCTTAATTCCCACGGCGACTGGGGTCTAGGATGGTTTGCAAGGAGGGCCTAGGTGTCTACCGGAAGGGGTAGAGCATCAGGGGTAAACTCGTTATGCATGAATTGGGTGGGCATGCGTTGTGCGGAGAAGCACAGTGAATGACTTGGATCAAAAACTGGGCCTCACACCAAAGAGAGTGTGGACAGGAACTTAAGCCTGGTTGTGCAACAAAGTCTTGATCTCTTGTGGGTAAAGTAACGCACCTTTGCAGAGTGTAAAAAATTGTAAAATGTTACTCCCTATTCCGGGAAGGAGCTGCGAACGCTGCAGGAAAGGAGCTCCATGAAGCTCTAGCCCTGTGAAGGATGACGGGCATAGTCTTCAGAAATAAAAGCAACCTCTTGAAGAAATGTTTTGCAAAACCCTTGCATTAGCTTGTGACTCTTTTGAGTCTTAAGCAGTAGTTAGTGCATCAAACTTCCCACCGTACATAATGGACTTGCTGGGTAACGCTGGTTACTCACCCTTTTCCCCATTTGACCCCCTGCTTAGATTTTGGAGCCCTCAAAGGAGTTGACAGTGGTTCACCATGACATCGAGATCTTCATCAAGGATTCAACCGCTAGTTCACCAACCGAAGCACGACGACAACTATGGCCACGAAGGAGCAATGTCAACGATGTCGAGGAGATCACTCTGCCAACGGAGGCGACCACGTCTATTGAGAGTATAAGTACAATAGGTAATAGAGACACTCTAGATAGAGTAGATTAAGGTGGTGGCAACAGCAGTAGTGGATTAGGAGATAGAGCTAGAGTTAATCTCCAGCTTAGTGCTACGAATTGGCTCTTCTCTGGATTTCATTTGCACGAGGCTATCCTCTATGTATCGAGGAGGTTATCGAGATTTTGTATTGAATATTATTGTAATCCTATAGTGTTACCTTGGACCTGCTATGTTTCTGTTGTACCACTCTGAGGGATGTAATATTCACGGATAGGTCCTTCTGTGAGTATTATGTCAACGACTTGCACACTACACCATGTAGTGGTGTGCTGGGTCACCGCAGCTGGTATCAGAGCAAAGCGACCTTAGGTTTGAAACCTTTTAGGAGACTTGTTGGTTGGTAAAGACTATAGGAAGTTATTTGATCTAAATTACATCTTTATATGACTTATGATGGTTATTCACCTGTGAATAATAACGTCATACTTATATAGAGTATTCTTATCTAGTCTTCTATAGGTATAGTACTTATCCATCTTGTTCTTTCTAAAACCTGGTATACCAGATGAGAGAATGTCCTATGTAATAGCGATTGTTATGTTTAAGTCAGTGATATCTATGTGGTATCATTGATGATGTCATCCTATGAAGTAGAACCCTATTGGGAGTTGATGATGGAAGGATAAGAGAAGAGAAGAACAATGGTGAGTTGGATATACTAAGCCATGCAAGTTATGGCAAGTATGCCACTTTAATATGGTTCATGTCCGAAGAGGATGTTGGATAATAAGATACCATTTCAAGGAGGATATGGAGTAGTGCACTTGCCACAAGTAAAGTATTATGGTATTCATGTATACCAATAGTACCTACACGAGAGAACGTGAGGTTACACTTTAAGGTATTGAGATGCATGGATATACGTCAAGGCACGAAGACGAAGGTCAAGGTCAAGAAGACTTAGCTCCTTTGGAGTTAAGATGGACACAAGTATTATTAGACACTAGGTCACAGCTACTCAATTGCGAATGGTCAGTTGTGGTAGATATTCGTATAAGTCACACTTTGAGTGAAGGTTAAACCTGTCCCTTAAACCAGTGAGGCACGAGTTGTTATATGGAATATGTCTATGAGGTAATATATACCTAACATGTAGTTTTTAGCATCTAAGCCTGGGTACTTGAGATGTTTATACTCAAAGTACTACTTATATTATGGCTAATGGTGCCTGAGTGATATATAATTATATTTGGGTTTTATTGGTTCTTATTGGACTTTTGATTGACTAGATCCGAGCATGAAGTTTGAACTTGATGTGCAAATGCATGTTGCAACATTTTGTTCTTTCATGATGTTACTGGTCTAGAGGGTACATAGGTTAGAGCGTTCTGAGTGACCAGAATTGTTGCAGCAATGGAAGCTCTCGAAGTGAAGGAAGTCCAAAAAGAAGATAAAGATCTACCAATGATGATGCAAGGAAAGCTACATTGGGAGATATACTCGAGAAGGAAGGTTATGAACTTTATCCCTATCAAGTCATGAAGTCTTTTCGTGGCTATTAAATTCAAGGATGGAGGTTCTTGGTTGATAGAGACTGAAGGGAAATTCAAAGACATTGAAAGAAGAAGCAATAAAATGCAGATACGTGTTGATTAGATTGTCGTAACTTGGTGGAAGAAGTTAGTGTAGGAGCAATAAGGAGATATTGATACTTCTGGGATCGAGCTTGAGAAGAAGTTTAACAACACTTATGTGTCCAAGAGTACTATACGGTTGAAGATAAAGGTGGATGAAGACAGGAAGAACGTGGATATGCCAGTTCTAGGTGATTAAACAGGAAGTTGATCGTCTACTGTAGACATCACCAACGACGAAAGAAGCAAAACTAAGTACCAAACACAAGTTCATGATTGGGGATCGGACATTTACAAGGAGATAACGTTGTGTTGAATACAAGATTGTTGACGAGAAAGAGTGGTTGAAAAAGGCTCCTGACAAAGGAGTATAAGTTAGTAAGAGATTAGGGTAGCAAAGTACCTTATGGGAAGCACGTTGATAGTCCACAGAGGCCATAACCACCATGTGAAGAAGTGCAAACACAGAGTCCATTGTTCAGAAGAACATCAGAATCAAGGGAAAAGAGTCTAGTGTGTCGTGGATTGATGATAAGCCAAGAAAGTTGACCAATTTAGAAGAGGATATCTGACACTGGTGAAGCCAAAGTACTAAAGTTACAACTTATATCCAGAGCCACAATTAAGATAAATGTTATCAACAGGATTTAACAAATATTAGATGAAAGTTGGCAGATGGATAGTGTGGATCAAGGGAAAATGCAGAGAAGTATGTGGGACAAAGGATCACCAATATCTGCGCCCACGTCAGAAGGGAATTTGAGTGAATCAATATTAGAAGAAATTCTTTCTACTTATCTCTACGTGAGAGGAGCCGAAACTTCGGGACGAAGTTTTCGTTAAGGGGGAAGACTGTAATACCCCAGCATTTAGCAATCAACGAAGGGTAGAAGTATGATTTTGTGCATCTGCATGCATGCTTCTGAAAATCTGAATAAATTTTTCGCAAAATAAAACCCTGGAGGGATTGGAGATCATTCAACTTCATGAATAGAGTTTAGCTCATCTGAGGTGAATGTGATAAATTTTGACATGACCTCCAGGCATTTTAAACAGTTGCGGGAAATCAGATCCAAATTGGAAAATACAAATGATATTAAATTGGTAAACTTATTAAAAATTGAATAATGAAGTTATACATGTTTATACTTTTAAACAAACAACTCACAAATAAATACTAAGGTATATTTGTGTTAACACCCATCCCAACTCTGTAATAAATTTATAAGTAATTTATCAAGTTCATGGCATGTATTGCTTTTGAACATAAGAACTTGGTTGTATCTAAGATTAATGTGAACACATTTAAATGACCAAAACATCTCTCTATTTTTAAATGTGACAAAGGTGTTTCAAAAATTCAAAATAAAAATACGTGGAGCTTCTCTATAATATTAGGAGTCTCCATGAATTTTTTCCATGATTTTAGACTTGTCTAAAAGCCCTAAAAATTTATACAAAATCTCTGCTTTAAAAGATTCAGGAATTACAAACAAGCCCAGGGGGTTTTTCAGAAAATCTTTTCTTTCTTTTCTTTCTCCTTCTCTTCCGGCCAGAAGGACGACAGCGACCGTCGCCGTGCCACCTCCTGCTTGCCGACGCGCCGGGGAGGATAAGAGCTAGGAGGAGACGTCCGCATCTCGCCCTCGCCCATTCTCTCTTCCTCACTCTCTCTCTTTCTTCCTCTCTCTCAGGAAGTGACCCGAAACCCTAGTTCGTACGGCCGCCGACGCCCTTTCAAATCGCCGACGAACCATCAAGCCAGAAGACCGGCGACCTTGTCTACTCACCTCGCCTCGTTGCCCTCTACACGCCAGTGGGTCGCGCTCGAGCTGGGGAGGCCGGAGGGTGAGGAACGTCATCGACATCCCGAACAGCCGCCGCCGCCGTCGAGCATGATTCCGTCGCCGCCGTAGCTTCTCCGACGCCATAATCTTGTCCCCGACGATCACAGTGAGCTCAGGCCTCGATTGCATCCTTTATTCCGCTGTATTGCATCCGTATTTTGGGAACCGGATTTGGCCGCCGTGTTCCGCCGCCGCGCCTCGCCGCCGTGGTAGTTCCGGCGACCATAACGGGGCGGCGCCGCCACCCCTTGGTTCGTCTCTGTCCCGCGCGTCTCGCGCGTGTGTCCTCGTCACCCGGGGAGGCCGGAGTCGGCCGGGCCGTGGCCGGCATGGCCGCTGGCCATAGCTGCTGACGTCAGCACATCCTTATCCCAATTTTAAATAAATAAAAACCTGACCAGTGGGACCCTCTGTCAGATATTTAATCTTTTCCAGAAATTCCAGAAAATAATATAAAATTATAAAATCAATAACTTTTAATCTGTTTATCAAAAAATACAAATAATATATCAAAATGCTTAGAAAAATGAAATCTATTTGATTATGCTAAATTGATAATTGTTTAACCAACAAAAATTAAAAGTTGTTTAGAATTACCAAAATGCCACATAATCATCACCTAAAGTTTTGAAATGCAAATAAATTTCTAAAATTAAATAAAAATATGTTTTCAACTCCAAATTTTATAAGGATTTCAAATATGATTTTTATTTAATTTATTAAAAAGGTTTTACTGAATAAAAAATACTAAGATCCATAAATGGATATGATTTCAATTATTTTAAAATAAATTATTGGAAAAGAATTTTCTTATGTAATTAATTCAAAAGTAGTAAGTGGAATTGAATTGTACTAGCTTCTAAAACAACTAATTTTCTAAAAAGAAAATAAATTTGAAATAAAGGTTCAACACATAAAATTTGAACTCAAATACCATAATGTAAATGATTGTTCCGTTACTCATCCTAGGTAAAACACATAAAGGAGTTCATTTGAAAATCAATCACTCTAGTGTTATTACTATTTGAAAGTAGTTAAATAAAATAAAATTATGAAATAAATGCAATTCTTAATTGAGCATCTGTAAGTTGTTTATTACTCATGTAAAACATTACCTCGATAATCATAGCAAACACCTAAGTCTAAAAGTTATAACAACTCAAAGCATCTCACCGTTAACAAAGTAATCAATAACGCTAAGCGCTTACTCGTGAGTTTGGGTATTTTGGGTTATATACGACGTATCTCATATCTATGCATAATAGCATATTGCAAGTGTTTCCAGTAGTCCTTACCCGTACTACTTTGCTGTTTTCAGATCTCCGGGTTCTGACGCAACCCTAGAATCCCGAAGGGCATGAACTGCCACCTCTATCACAGGCAAGTTCATCACTTGCTCATACCTCTTGAAATATTTGTTAGAAAACTATTTGCAAAACCTTAATATACTATCACCATTATACAAAACAAAGCATAAACCCTATTTCTTTAATAATATGACTATTTGGCTATCTACCTGAGTGGTGGTAACCTATTATGGTTGGCAAATGGGACCATGGTAAGAAGAATAGGTCCGGAGGTTCCATTTGCACGGGAAAGTATTACCTAGGACTTAACAACAAATGCCGTCATAATGATTGCGCCGTAAAGACGCGTTAACCATAAGACCTGGAATGGGACGGGAAATGCCATATGTACTTCTCCCGGATGCATGTCAACGGGCTGCCAGTGCCGTAGGCTGTAGGTCTTGCGGGACTACATGCATATGGGTGGGATCCCTTAATTCCCACAGCGACTGGGGTCTAGGATGGTCTGCAAGGAGGGCCTAGGTGTCTACCGGAAGGGGTAGAGCATCAGGGGTAAACTCGCTATGCATGAATTGGGTGGGCATGCGTTGTGCGGAGAAGCACAGTGAATGACTTGGATCAAAAACTGGGCCCCACACCAAAGAGAGTGTGGACAGGAACTTAAGCCTGGTCACTACTAGGGAAAAGGCTACCCGTGGCGCACCAAATAAGGCTACCCGTGGCGCAGGGGCCTGCGCCACGGATTGCCACGCCACGGGTAACCACTCTTACCCGTGGCGCAGGCACAGATGTGCGCCACGAGTATTTCCCATGGCGCACATGTCTATCCTGCGCCACGGCTAAGGGGAAGTATCCGTGGCGCACCGCTTACTCATGCGCCACGGCTAGGGTGCGCCACGGCTACCTTCTGTCATGCGCCACGGCTAACTTTTTCTGTATTTTTTATATACAGAAAATACGGTATTTATACAGGTATTTATACAAACAGTTGTTAATACAGATATATCACATTACATATAGAGAGAAATATTTGATAAACCAGTACAAATACACAATTTCCAATCATAGTTCATCGATCATATTATTACACAAAGTTGATCACAATCACAGTTCATCGATCATATTATTACATATCCAGTAGCTAATACATGAAGCTTAGCTAATTTCAACATGAACCTTCTGATTCATCGAACTGTACTGAGCCGACGGCGGCGCTACGCATCCAAAGAGAAGGAACCCTCACAGGGTCATAACTCACGTGAGCAGGAACCCTCTGAAGAAACGACCACCTACCGTCATACTGCCTAACCAGCAGATACATGTATCGACGGACGTGCTCGTCCTCCTCCCTAATACGGCGACGTACCTCCTCCTCGGGGGCCGGCTCCCTCTGCACCGAGCGTGGCCCACGCGACTGCCACCACAGAAGATCAGGGTCGACAACGTCACCCGGATTCCTCACCAAGCTGCGCGTCCCGGAAGGTAGCACCTCCCAGTGCCAGCCCGGTGGATCCCAGTCCCGCACATCGCCCCTCTGGTCCAACATGGACATCGTCACCGAGAACACCTAAGTAAAAAATGCTTAAGTCAAAAATTTGTTACAAAAGTAATATTAAAATTTACGAAATGCGAGAAGTTAACAATGGAAAGCCTCATATATCATTGCCGTGCAAAACAAGGCAAAAAGAGTGTGTACAAGACCATGTATTAATACAAACACTCCAATTGTATATACTACAAGGCATTGTACACACTCTCCTTGCCTTTACCATGGCATAGTTTAAATCATCGGCTTTGTCAATTCATAGAGAAGAAACAAAATGATTTGAGTTTATGCCTCATACTTAGATTGGACACACATTGATCAGGAACGGGGCAAGCGGACCAAGTAAGAGTATGCACAAGATGTTTATTTGTGCATATCACAAGGTCCGCTAGCACCTCCCTGAATCACATAGTGTGACACAACATTTTAATCATCGGCATTCAGAAAGAGAGAAAAAACAAAATGATTTCGGATTTGCGCCTCATACTTAGGTCGGACACTCAAGTAGACCTGCAGGATCTTGTGAGCCAAGTATGATGCACAAGACTTGGTACTTGTGCATATCACAAGGCTCACAAGACCTGCAGGCCTACAACCTAGTGCCACAACATTTTAATCATCGGCTTTCGAAGAAACAGACAAAACAAAATAAAAATGACTTAGATTTTGCGCCTCATACTTAGGTCGGACACACAATTATTAGTAGCCCTGAAGGATCGGCCGAGCCAAGTAGGATGCACAAGACTTGTACTTGTGCATATCACAAGGCTCGGCAGACCTTCAGGGTTACCACATAGTGCCACAACATTTTTAATCATCGGCATTCGGAAAGAGAAAGAAAAAACAAAATGATTTCGGATTTGTGCCTCATACATATTTAAATTGGACACACATTTCAGAGACGGAGCAAGTGAACCAAGTAGGATGCACAAAATATTTATTTGTGTATATCACAAGGTTCACTAGCTCCTCCCTGAATCATACAGTGTCACAACATTTTAATCATCGGCTTAGAAGAAAAAGACAAAACAAAATAAAAATGACTTAGATTTTGCGCCTCATACTTAGGTCGGACACACAAGTAGACCTGCAGGATCTGGTGAGCCAAGTATGATGCACAAAACTTGGTACTTGTGCATATCACAAGGCTCACCAGACCTGCAGGCCTACAACCTAGTGCCACAACATTTTAATCATCGGCTTTCGAAGAAACAGACAAAACAAAATATGAGGGTGACTACCCAAGTACAACTCCACTCCTTATCCCTTAATGCCAAGCCCTGAGGAGGATGGACTGGCTAAAGCAGAACAAGCATTTCCCAACTTTCCTCAAATTCAACTACTGCGATCCGGGGAAGAAGAACTGGCATGACCGCACACAGCTGCTCCTCCCAGTCAAACACTAACCCAACTATGCAAACACCACATATTAGCATCTACAATTAGAGAGTCTCCGGCGATCAACACTGAATGCAGCAATTGGGGGAACAATCAGCGTGAATGCACACTGTTCGTCCTCCCAATCAGCAGCACCAATCCAACCCACACAAGCAAAGTTGCTTCCCAACTAACACGCGGTTCCGTCAACGATCTGACCCTCGGAGCTCACAAATCAAACACCGGGAGCTGATCCCTAGCTAGTCCCCCCGCACACATCTGCTCGGAGCTCCGGGGCAGTTGTCTGCCGCGCTCGCACGGCCGAATCAACCGGGAAGCAGAGTGAGCTACAGCTTATTAATTATGGCGCAGGGGGTGGGGGGAGGCGTGTGTGGCAGACGTGCTCACCTTCTTCTCGTAGGGGAACGGGTGCTCGCCGGGGAGCTCCTCGACGGCGTCGGGCTGCGCTGCCGCGGAAGCCTGGTGCGGGCCGCTGCGGATGCGCGGCGCTAGGGACACCGCAGAGGCCGGGTAGAGGCCACCGCAGCCTCGGCGTCGGGAGGGCCGGCGGCGGCGACGGGAAGAGGCGGCGGAGCAGCGAGGAGCAACCGGGAAGCGGGAGTGGGCCGTGGCGGCCGCAGCCTCGGCGTCGGTAGGGCCGGCGGTGGCGACGGGAAGAGGCGGCAGAGCAGCGAGGAGCAACCGGGAAGCGGGAGTGGGCCGGCGGCGGCGACGGGAAGAGGCGGCGGAGCAGCGAGGAGCAACCGGGAAGCGGGAGTGGGCCGTGGAGGCCGACGGTGTGGTCCGCCCGCGTCGATCTAGGGTTCAGACGGATGAGGGCAGAGAGGAGGCGGGGATCGATGCGACGCAGCGGCGGTTCACCAGCGCGGCCGGACCCAAGGGAGGAGACGGAATCAGCGGGGAGGAGAAGGAGAAGGCGCGGTGGTGGAGCAAGGAGAGAGGGGATCGAGCTGGTCGCGGCCGGCAGATACAGAGGACGGCGGCGGGGTAGGAAGGAGAGGAGGGTGAGCGGGGTCGACCGGGGGAGGCAGCGGCCGGGCCAGAGCTGGCCGGTGGGAGGCGAGGTGGAGCTGGAGGCGTCGGGCGCGGGATGGGGAAAGGAGAAGGTGCGGGTGAGGTGGAGCTGGCCGGTGGGAGGCGAGGTGGAGCTGGAGGTGGAGCTCTTATTTCCCCGTACATCAACTTACCCGTGGCGCAGTGTATTATGGTGCGCCACGGCTACGCTGCTACCCGTGGCGCACATGTTTGTCCCGCGCCACGCCTAAGTACGCGCAGGCCGGCCGGCCAGGGCCCATCTTAGCCGTGGCGCAGTTATTAGAATGCTGCGCCACGGCTAAGTTGGAATCAGTGGCGCAGGCCCGGACGGTGCGCCACGCATACTTAGCCGTGGCGCACTATTCTGTTGGTGCGCCACGGACAAGTGGCTTACCTATAAGCCTTTTCCTAGTAGTGGGTTGTGCAACGAAGTCTTGATCTCTTATGGGTAAAGTAACGCACCTCTGCAGAGTGTAAAAAAGTGTAACATGTTACTCCCTGTTCCGGGAAGGAACTGCGAACGCTGCAGGAAAGGAGCTCCATGAAGCTCTAGCCCTGTGAAGGATGACGGGCATAGTCTTCAGAAATAAAAGCAACCTCTTGAAGAAATGTTTTGCAAAACCCTTGCATTAGCTTGTGACTCTTTTGAGTCTTAAGCAGTAGTTAGTGCATCAAACTTCCCACCGTACATAATGGACTTGCTGGGTAACGCTGGTTACTCACCCTTTTCCCCATTTGACCCCCTGCTTAGATTTTGGAGCCCTCAATGGAGTTGACGGTGGTTCACCATGACATCGAGATCTTCATCAAGGAGTCAACCGCTACTTCACCAACCGAAGCACGACGACAACTATGGCCACGAAGGAGCAATGTCAACGATGTCGAGGAGATCACTCTGCCAACAGAGGCGACCACGTCTATTGAGAGTATAAGTACAATAGGTAATAGAGACACTCTAGATAGAGTAGATTAAGGTGGTGGCAACAGCAGTAGTGGATTAGGAGATAGAGCTAGAGTTAATCTCCAGCTTAGTGCTACGAATTGGCTCTTCTCTAGATTTCATTTGCACGAGGCTATCCTCTATGTATCGAGGAGGTTATCGAGATTTTGTATTGAATATTATTGTAATCCTATAGTGTTACCTTGGACCTGCTATGTTTCTGTTGTACCACTCTGAGGGATGTAATATTCACGGATAGGTCCTTCTGTGAGTATTATGTCAACGACTTGCACACTACACCATGCAGTGGTGTGCTGGGTCACCGCAGCTGCCATTGGAGGGTACTGTGCTGAGATGAAGGCCTCTCTTATTCATGGTCGTACTTTCTCCTTTAATGTTTCTAGCAAGTCTGTTGGTTTTCTTATCTACAATCTTAGAAAGTTTGAATGCCCTCAATTCAAATGTTTCTTTCATCTCTGGGGACGTGGCGGTCCCAATTGGAAGAAAGAATTCAATGCATGGCAAATGGAATGTGCAGAAGAGTGGACTCTGGTTAGTCCATCGAAAAGAAGAGTGCAACTTGGGCTAAATGCACTTAAGAGTGCGGCTCTTAGATCAAGCATAAAGTCAGGCGAAGCACCTCGAAGGAAATTAAACTTCTCTGAGAATATTAGCTACGTTGCATGCAAGGGATACACTGATCCAGAGAGTTTATTAAAGGCTAATTCCTACCCTCCGATTAAATTCGGCTCTTTTAATTATTCGGGGGGGGGGGGGCAGACTGCAACTGCTTATAGTTCTGCCGAGAGTTCTGACATCGTGTGTAAGTTCAGTTCTTTTGAAGTGGGCAGCTCTTCTACTGCAAAAAATATTTTACAGCCAATTGAGTCTGATCCTGATGGGCTTATAGCTTTTAATCAAATGATTGATGACATGGCCTATAAAGTTTGGAAATGTAACAAGTGCCTTAGTATGGGCCACGATCGAGTTGAGTGTAGGAATAGAGTCCGTTGTCTGGCTTGTTTTCGGTCCGGCCACATAAGGAAAAACTGCCCTGGCCAAAAGAAGGAAAAAACTTTGAGGTGGGTCGCCAAGGAGAGTCTAGTTAATTCAGGAGACCCTGGAGTTAACTCCTCGACCAAATCCCCCGCCGTTTCATCTCCTTCTCCCCCAAAAACCCCAATCCAATCTTCGCCCCCGACTCCGCCACCGCCGCCATTGCTGACTACTAGTGCTCCTCTGCCTACACCACCCTCATCTGCAGATATGGCGAACTTTGAGCTTGATCCTGCGAGGTGGGTGCCGCTTGGGCACAATATTATTGATGGAGGACCTACCCGACTGCCACGCACCTTCTACTCGCCGGCTAATCCACCCCTAGAAGGAACGATCGCTACTGTGTAGCGGTCATGATGCCAGAGCCGCCGGTTGCTGAAGAGAACTTCTGGAGACAGCAGGTTCGAAACTTTGTTCAAAACAATCTCCAGAGAGCGGTTGATGATATTCAGCCTTGCTTATTTGGAGTTGGAATCTTGGAGATGCGTAGCCCTGCTTCTCGTTTTGCTTTAGTTAATCATCCGCCCTTTGAGATAGCAAACAATATTTTCGTCAGATTTGTCAATCATGATAATAGGCCAGAGATTCACCGATCTGTTCAAGGTTTTTGCATTGGTTGGCTAATGTTTCTTGGGATTCCTTTGGATTATCGCAATGAGACTGATATCTCTAATGTTGTGGCGACATTTGGTCGGTTTCATCAGTGGCACCAGCTTGATGCTGCTCTGGACAGAACTATGGTACTGGCATCTTTCCAGTCCCCTGCTCTGGTGCCAAGGGATGTAGTTTTTAGCCACTACAGTGAGTTAGGAGCAGTTAAAGAATCTTGGACTGCTCCTTGTTACATCCTTAATGCTGATTTTGCTGAGGTTGTGCCTGCTGATGAGGATCCCATGCCTCTGGATGGGAATCCCCATCCTTTGCCTGGTAATATGTTTGACAATGAGAATCTGTTTGTGGCTCCCCAGTATCCAGAGCTTGGATGGAATGAAAACCATCTGAATCACCAGAATAATGTGCAGCCTCCCAATGACAATGACATGCAGCGGGTTCAGGAGCAGGAAGAAATTCTGCAAGAGGAGAATTCCATTGTTTTAAATCAAGCAGATTCTTCTGATGAGGTCATTGGTCCAATTATGCAGCAGGCAGCTCAGCCTTTAATTGTTAACTTTGTGATTCTGCAGCAGGACATCCCCATTGTGCCAGTTAGGAAAGTCCTTTTTGATTTACCTCAGCTTATGGCCTCATTTATTCCAAAAGGAATTCCTATGGCTACCCCACTGCATATGGTCTTGGCCAAGAGGACTTGGTCCTTGGCTTTTGGGTAGCAGGAATTTTTTCTCATTGATGCTGTGATGGATTCACAGGCTGCAAGGAAGCCTGTAGCAAAAAAATTCAGAACTGTGGCTAGGACCTTACTCTTTGACAGTAGCTCAGAGGATGTGCAGGAGCTGCCTCCAATTTTCTCTGCCTCCCCGCCAACAGCTAAGAAAACAAGAACAAGAAGTAAGAAGGTTCCTGCATCGGAGGTTGGTCTTAGGAGGAGCACAAGGCAAAGTGCTATCAAAGATGGGTTCAGACATACTGCTATCCCCAATTCTCCTGCTAAGAAGAGGAAGAGAGCTACTAGAACTGGCAAGAGTCAAGATACTATTGAATCTTCAAGCCAAGAGGCCAATATAGAGGAGGATCAGGGAGCCCCAATCCCATTTACTCCTGTGCAGGTTCTTCAGAGGGTGGGTGTCAGTCTTGGCATCCCAATTGCAAGTCTTTCTCCAGAGAAGCTTTTGGCTGATCCAAAGAAGGACAAAGACCCCAAGACAGACAAATGATAATGTGTTCCTTCATGCTTTATATTATTGTCTCTGTTGCTGGTCTTATTTGTACTGGGTCTTTTGTCACTTTTATTATGGGTTCAGTTGTAACTATGTCAGTCCTACAGTCTAGCTACTAGAAGGTTGTTTTTTGCTACTTCAGTTATGTTGATGGATAGTACAAATTTTATGAAAATGGTGCTTGCTGGATTGGAATGTTCGTGGCCATAATTCAGATGCTAGGCAGCGTGATGTGAGAGCCAAAGTGGACGAATGCAATTGCTCTATTCTGTGTTTGCAAGAAACAAAAATGGATTATTTTGACCACAGAATTCTGATAAAGTTGTTGCCACATAGATTTGATAATTTTGCTTTTTCTCCATCGGAAGGTGCTTCAGGTGGAATTTTAGTAGCCTGGTGCTCCTCAGTTTTTAAAGGTTCTCTGATTGAGATTAAAAAGTTTGGGATTGTGATGAATTTTGTGTCTGCTCATAATGGTGCTAGCTAGAATCTGGTGGTAGTTTATGGGCCCTGTTCTGGGGAGCCCAGAGATCTTTTCGTTCAATGGCTATATAATCTTCAGATTATACCTGACACTTTATGGATGGTGCTTGGAGATTTTAACTTTATACAAGCACCAGACAATAGAAACAGAGAAGGGGGGAATATAAATGATATGTTTATCTTCAATGAGATTATTGGCCATCTTGGACTTGATGAATTACCTCTCAAGGGAAGAAGTTATACTTGGTCTAATATGCAAGATAGTCCCCTTTTGGAGCAGCTAGATTAGTTTTTCATCACCCCCACTTGGACTTCTTCTTTCCCCAATACCATGGTTCTACCATTGGCAAGGCCTTCCTCTGATCATGTTCCTTGTTTACTAGCAGTTGACACTAAAATCCCTAAGGCTCACATTTTCAGATTTGAGAATTTTTGGATTGATTTGCCTGGATTTATGGACTGTGTGAGGGAAAGCTGGGGTAAACCCTCTTTCAAATCAAACTCGGCAGCCAAACTTGCACACAAACTAAAGGGGCTGAGATATGATCTGAAGCATTGGAGTACTAGTATTTCTACACTGAAAAAGCTGATTCAAAAATGTAATGATGTTATCCTGATTTTGGATAAATTTGAGGAGCAGAGGGCTTTATCCAGGGCTGAGTTTAACTTCAGAGTCACTGTTAAGTTACATCTTGAAAGTCTATTACTTGCGCAGTGTAAATATTGGAAAAAAAGATGCACCATAAGATGGGTGAAAATAGGGGAAGACAATACCAAATTTTTTCACGCCATGGCTACTCAGAGATATAGGAGAAATACAATTTCCAGCTTGAAGATGGAGAATGGGGAAATCACTAATGACCATGTTCTCATGGCGGGAATTGCATGGGAAAGTTTTAAAAGGAGAATGGGCCAGTCTACTGGTATTGAGATGGGCTTTCAATTACAAACTCTACTTCAGAGAGTTAGTGGGCTTGATGTGCTTTCTAGGCCTTTTG
Organism: Puccinellia tenuiflora; assembly: GCA_012064385.1. Classification (NCBI taxonomy): domain Eukaryota; kingdom Viridiplantae; phylum Streptophyta; class Magnoliopsida; order Poales; family Poaceae; genus Puccinellia; species Puccinellia tenuiflora. The sequence goes on along the minus strand of QRDG01001789.1, from coordinate 72,297 downwards.
AGAAGGAAGAAATGGATATGGTAATTAAACAGATGCCTGCCTCTAAAGCCCCAGGGCCTGATGGGTTTAATGGGATGTTTCTTAAGAAATGTTGGCCTATTGTATGTCAGGATTTTTACAATTTGGCCAATGATTTCCATGCTGGTAAAGTGAATCTGGAGAGCATCAACACATCCTTCATTACACTTATCCCAAAGATTGGCACTCCTGAAACTATAAATGATTTTAGGCCTATCTCTCTTACTAATGTTTGCATGAAGTTTCTAATGAAGATTGCTGCAAACAGATTGCAAGATCATATTTTGAGATGTGTTCACAGGAATCAATATGGTTTTCTGAAATCTAGAACTATACAGGATTGTTTGGCTTGGTCATTTGAGTATTTATATCAATGTCAAGCTTAAAAAGGCATGTCATTATCTTGAAGATAGATTTTGAGAAAGCTTTTGATACAATTGAACATGAAGCAATAGTACAGTTAATGAGAGCTAAAGGATTTGATGAGAAATGGATAAGTTGGGTAAAACAGTTTTTGTCCTCTGGCTCATCCTCTGTTTTACTCAATGGTGTCCCTGGTAAGCAGTTCTACTGCAAAAGGGGGGTTAGGCAGGGGGACCCTCTCTCTCCTATTCTATATGTCTTGGGAGGAGACTTGTTACAATCAGCAGTGAATGATCTTCATCAGAGGGGGTTGCTGCAGTTGCCCATAAACACTGGAGATCCTGATTACCCAATAATACAATATGCTGATGATACATTAATAATTCTGCCGGCTGATGTCGAACAGGTAGCTGCTCTAAAGGAGATGCTCTTAGTTTACTCCAGGTCTACTGGGCTGAATATTAATTTCCACAAGTCCTCCATTATTCCCTTGAATGTGGAGGATACTACAGTGCAGCGGATAGCTGAGTGCTTGGGTTGTAAGGTTGGCTCCTTGCCATTTACTTATCTGGGCTTAGCTGTTGGCACTACCAGACCCACCATTAGTGACCTCACTCCCCTGATTGTTAGGCTTGAAAGAAGACTTACAGCCACTTCTTGCTTCCTCTCTCAAGGGGCCAGGTTGCAGCTAATCTCCTCTGCTTTGTGCTCTTTGCCTCTTCATCATTTGTGCTCTATTCACATACCTGCTGGTGTGATAAAGCAATTGGATAGAATCCTCAGACAATGCCTTTGGAGAGGTAACACTGATACTCCTAAGCAGTCTTTGGCAGCATGGGATATGATTTGTAAACCCAAAAACAGAGGTGGGCTAGGCATAACAAATTTCAGACATAAGAATGATGCTCTCCTCATTAAATATCTGTACAAGTTTTATAACAAAGCTGATATTCCATGGGTTCAGTTGGTTTGGAATGCTTATTATGTGGACCAGGTTCCCCACTCTTCAAAGGCTCAGGGTTCTTTCTGGTGGAGAGATATTATGAAACTTGTTGATGATTTTAGAGGGATTGCTATGCCTGAGGTTCAGTGTGGAGATTCTATTCTGTTTTGGGAAGATGAATGGGAGTTAAATCAGTCAAGACTGCCTTTGAAGATTAGATATGCCAGATTATTCTCATTTGTAAATGAGGAGAAGGTTTCTGTCTTGAAGTTCATGTCTCAAGATGATTTTTTGAACAATTTCCACCTACCTCTGTCTGCTAGAGCACATGAGGAATTCCAGATGCTTACTGGTCATTTAACCCAGGTTCAGCTGACTCAGCAGAATGACACATGGCAATGTCAAGGAGGTGAATACAAAGCAGTCAAATATTATGCACAGGTTCATGCCCTTATTCAAGTTTGTCCAGTTTACAATTGGATTTGGAAGAGCTGCTGTATGATGAAAATTAAAATGTTTGCTTGGCTAATGTTAAGTGATAGGTTGAACACCAGAGATATGTTACAGCGAAGGCATTGGAATGTTACTGAGGAATTCCATTGTGTGCTTTGCCCTACTAGGGCTCATGAAGATAGAGACCACTTGTTTTTTACTTGTGCCTTCAGCCAGAGGATATGGAACTATCTTCAGATTGATTGGCAGCAGGGGGATGATCTTTATTCTATTGCCAAGGCTGCAAGAAGAGGTTTTGCTAAGCCTTTCTTCTCTGAAGTGGTGATGATTGCCTGCTGGAATTTATGGCTAGTCAGAAACGATAAGATCTTTAACCACATTCGTCCACGTTTTGCTGTCTGGCGCAGTAAAGTGATTCATGATTTCAGGCTTCTTGTATATAGAATGAAAGCTAAGTATAGGGAGAATTTTGTTCTCTGGATCAACTCACTTGTATAGCTCACTAGGTAGTTTCTTCTTGTCTGTTTGTTTGTAAATACTTTCTTTTAATTCAATAAAGGGGTGGAAAATGGACTGTGGGGCTTTTGCCTCACAGTAGAAAGGTTTCAAAAATAAAAAAACTTGTACAACGCTTGCGACATTTATTTCGGACCGGAGGGAGTAGTAAAACTCAAACAAGAATTCGACAAAAGTGCAACTCGTAAATAATGAGACATAAAAAAATTTAAAAATAGATATACCACACTAGCCGCTTTTTTCTCGATGAGTTGGTTACACACTTCTAAAAATTTAAATAATAAGTAAATGAAAAGAAATACTACCTCCGATCTGATTTAAATGACGCAAATATACTCTGACGATAGAACAAACTTGTACAGCGCTTGCGACATTTATTTCGGACCGGAGGGAGTAGTAAACTCAAACAAGGAAAAAAGACAAAAATAAGAACAAAACTAAAAAAATACACAATCCAGTCGATATCCTTACAATTTTCTTGTTTTAAAAAAATCTTGCTTAGTTGAAAAAAATAGGATGCCAAATGCTGCAATAAAAAGCACAAAAGGCATTAAAAAATGGTTGCCCAAAATATTATGGACAAAATTGGTGCAAAGTCATTCGTCTATGTAGTGTAAGTATTGTTACTTGACACAATAAACGTGCTGGAAAGGTGGCTCAACGTACTACACTAGAGGGTACGGGCCGTGAGCTCGAATCACGCAGCCGCACGGTAGGCTATCCATTTTTCCTTCGCTATTTGATAACATTGGCACGAATCTCGAACATGATCGAACGGTTCTAAAGGTTGACTGAGACATAAGAAGTTCTCAGGTGCCTGAGAACTAGCAAATCCGTAAATATAATGTGAGTTTTATTTGTGGCATACATGTACATGTCTGAAATTGGAGACTTTGTGACTTGTGAGGCGGCATGAGATGGGGGTGGGGAATAAATGGCCACCAACAAACTCTCATTTAATAGTAAAAAAAAAAATTAACCAGAGATTTCGGTGTGAAACGAACTGCAACATGAACGTGGCGACTAGTCTCGGTCTAATGATATCTGAGGCCCGCCTACTGCAGTGTTGCGTAGGTACGTGAGCGTGTTGCTGATCTCGCGACGACGTGCAAGGAAAAGAAACAGATACGAGGTCGACCGCTAGGTGGACGGTACGATGAATCCCTCTGGAGGCGGCAGGATTCCTCTGCAGATCGAGGTGGCGCTCAGCTCAGATCGTCCTCCCGGACAGCCTCCCACATGAATCCACCGATCAATGAGATGGCGGTACCTTGCACTTGCAGGCTTATCCATGACAGCCGGTGGATCTTGGATTATACGCCATGCCTACGTACACATGACACCTGAACACGTGCATTGTTTATCGCTTAATGGAGTGCATATAGGAATTCCAGGCGATCGTACACATCGTTCTCAGTTTGACAGCCGTCTGTGTGGCCACAAGTAGGGGGAACGCCCGATGTCCAAAACGCAATGCACTGACTTTTTTCCCCTTTTTTTGAATAAAGGGTAATTTTATTTTATAATATCATGAAGATACAAAGTTTACACCAGTCAAACAAGTTCATCAAAAATTAAAGGTATGTAAGGCGAATTGCAAGAATCGCTTAAGACCGATCCGAAGACTATGCCTATATGGGATAAGAAAATCCCTCACTGTGTCTTTCAATCGAACAGCTCTGTAAACATATCTCGAAACTCCATACGCTGTAGAGACGGCCAGATGTCTACATCGGTAGATTTACTGCATAACACAGGAATTTTATAATAAAAAATGTTGTAATCTCTACTTAGCCAAAACGATCATATTACGATAATTGCTCTCACTATAAGAAGAATTCTAAACTTAACATCAATACCAACAATACCATGTAGCTAGTTGAACCCATCGATAAGTTTCAGCAACCCACGCGAGACCAACCCATCCTGTGCCGCCGCCAGGGCCTTCCCCGCCGCCGCCGCGACCATCAACCAAGCCCCTCGTGACCCTCGTGGCGGCGGCGCTGCGCCGCCCTGAGGGACCCCGTCAGCCACGCCTTCCAGCACCTCCCTCTCTCCGTCGGAGACACCGGCGGGTGGCGATAGGCTGTGGCGGCGGTTGGACCTTGGTCCCTTCGGGCCTGGAGCCGGTGCTCCTGCACCTTGTTCATCCTCTGCGAGGCAATGGCGGCCTGTGCTGCCCGCATCACTTAGGCGCCGGAGCGGCGGCTTCGGGCATGGCGGCGACGGCCCCCTCCTTCTCCGCCGGAGGTGGGCATCGAGATGTGGCGGATCACGGGATCCCATGTCTTGCAGAATAAAAGTGCTAGGCGAGTGGCCCTAGCATCCCCTACCGCCGTTGTGGGGATCGATCCGATCTGGCCACAATTGCAAGATCGCGGGACATTGTCGTTTGGCCTTGGCGGGGAGGTATGCACCATGTTGCCGCCATCTGCATTTGGGCCCGACATGGTTTCCGCCGCCATTATGAAGTTCGTGGTACTCTGTTGTCAGGGACTAGGAAGAGTTAGAATAACTCAACCACGCGTCGTGCTGTCGCAGCCTGATCCTGGACGCGGCGGCCTGCGTGCGACTCCTGCCTGCGTCGTGCGACCCCCTTCTAGCATATTGCCGTCGCTGTGGGCGACAAGGATGGGTTGACTCGCTACGATATACATGGCACCTTCATGCTTCAGTGGCCACCTCAATCACCATGGGTCCGCTTTGCTTTGCTGCATTCACCAGTTTTGATGGGAGGATCATGGCGTTTGTGTTTGCAGAAGATCAGATTGATACTCTATTTGAGCCGGGATTTCGTGAAGTTTCCTGAGTTTACTCGCAGCGGATTGGAAGATGGATGCGTGTCAGATGATCCGAGTTTTACAACACTTTTTCATGGCGAGTGGGGACATTCACACTGTCAGAATCCGTTCTTGGTGGTCTCAGTCCTCCGGGTGAAAACCCTCAGGACGAACCCTCGTGGTTTTACTGGCAATGGCGGCTCCCTAGTCGTTCCCTTGCTGAAGGCATTGTTTGGAGGATGGACCTATTCCACGGTGAAAACTCTGTATCTGACTATGATGGTTGGACGGGACGACGATGGTGGTTGTGCACTGTTACCTTCTTGGAGGCTTCGTTTTGGAAAATCTTTTTCGGAGTCTCGGTGTTGTCAATGCTGGTGGTGCGCGTGCTGCTGTGAGCTTTTGATTATCTAGACATGGTCTTTTTCTATTTTCTTTCTCTTCCTTTTTTTCTTCAGGCTGTGTGCGTCCTTGATGTCTAGAATTACTCTGACGTTATGTTGTTTCAGAGTCTGGGTGTAATTGGTATCGTCTTGATATTAATATATTCCACTTATCGAAAAAATGCAACCGCAGCTACACAATGTTTTACCTAACAAAAGTTGATATGAAATGTTAAAATAAACACTATATATCGACGCATATCAAGTCAGCACGGGTCGTGCTCACAACTCCAGCGCGGTAGACAATTCTAACCTTCTTTGATTTTTAGGGGAAGATCATTCTAACTTCTTGTTTTTTCAGTTTTTTTAAGGGAAACGCTGGTTATCAGCCGGGGGCTCGCGCGGTCACAACGTCTGCCTCCTACGTTCGACGTGTGTCCACCCGGACCCACCACGCGTAATAATTATCTCTTCTCAACCGCTTGCTTTCGCCTCAAATTAATGTCGCGGAGCATGTGGCCGATGTTCGTTGACTCTCTCCTCCCGATTCGCATCCTACCCACAGACCCACCCCACGCGCCACCGTCCCAGAGTCGACCGGCCGGCGCCGCCTCGTCGTTGCCGTCCCAGACTCCCGCCGTCGCCGCCCCTGGGATTCCCTCCTATCGTCCCCATCTGGAGCTGCGATACTCCGCATGCCCCTCGACCCCACCCAGCAACCACGTCGGCAAGGCCCTCCATCGCGGCCCGCCATGCTTCACCTCCTACCTCCCGCCCGACGCCTGCCTCCATCGCGGCCCACACGCACCGCCGACGCCTGCCCCCGCGCGTCGCGCGCCGCCGTCCCCTTTCCTGCCCCCTCGCACCGCCGTTGCCGGCCCTCTCAGCTCTGCGCCTACCTCTCACCGCCCGCGTTTGGCGCCATGGAATCCCTCCGATGGTCGCATCCCCTTCCCCGCGCCGACGGCCGCGCCCAGCATCGCCGCCTGACCCGCCCCAACTCCCGACGCTCACCCACGGTCCTCCCTCCATCGACGATGCTGCCAGCGCGGTCGGTGGGTGCTACAAGCGCCAGCCCGTGCTGCTATAAGTCGGGGTCGAGAGCGAAGGCCCGGCCGTCGGTGCTGCAAGCGGTCGTCGACGCCGTCGGTGCTGCAAGCGGTCGTCGACGCCGTCGGTGTTGCAAGCCACCACTGCTACAACTGACCGGCTACTTTGCTTCCCACCGTCGTCATTGCTACAAGCGGCGCCGCCTAGCTGCAAGTCGCTGACTCGCCGTTGCTGCTGCGAGTAGCCGTCACCGCCACCATTTTTTTTTTGCTACAATAGCTTTTTAGTTTTGCATCATGCATAGAATTGTTTTGCTACAACCGTCTGCTGTTTTGCACCATAGGGTTACGTGGATTTGCACCATAAGTTTAAATCTTTCGCTATAATCATTCTGCGGTTTTGCTACAAAAGTAATATTTTTTTGCTACGAGTTCTCCGGCGATGTTTCCGTCCGGCAACGTCCCCGGCGAAGTCGATTTTTGCTACAATATCACGATTTTATTGTTACGAGATCTCCGGCGAGTTCTCCGGTGAGGTCTCCGTCGAGACCAGTCTTTTTACTTTTATTTCGTGAGCGAACCGTTTTTTGCTACATAGAAGCAAAAGCGGGATTTTTTTTGCTACATAGGAGCAAAAGCGGGATTTTGAGCTAAAAGTTGGCACGTGTCAGCAAGAGGACCCGGGGCTGGAAAGTTTTGAGCCCCCGAGGGACGCTCAGCACTTCTTTTTTTAACGGGACTTGATTTTTAGTTGAACGGTGAGAGAATCACTGGAAAAGGGACAACGTGGGCCATAATGTAGCTTGGCCCAGAATTCAACTTGTTCCACACACCATCTATCGGGCTTTTGACAGCGTATTACGTATTTCTTTTTTGAACCGATGTAGAGCAGCCCAAGCGCTTCCAAAATTCAATTGGTAATATTCATGACCTGTCACTTTTTATTTGAGAACCTCATGACCAGTCACCTACTCACCTCACACGCGTCATCCAAGGTTCCTAGGATTACATTCTCCCCAGCCCACACAAGCCACGCTTTTTTTTAGACACACTTTTGCGCCAATTCCTATTTGCCACCTTTAGCAGCGAAACAAGTTCGCTCCGCGCACCCCTGCTGGTTTCATGGGCCGGACCATTTTTTTTTTTTTTTCGGTTATTTTGGTCTCTTTCCTTTTACTGTTTTATTCTTTATATTCTTTTTCAATTCTTTTTTATTTTTCTTTATTACTTTACATTCTTTTTTTAAATGAGTTTCTTTTATTATTCAAATTTAGATTTTTTGAAAATGTTCCCATTTGAAAAAATGTTAATATTTTTAAAAGTTCATTTTTTGAAAAATAGTCATATATAAAAATATTCAAATTTGAAATTATTCAAATTTTAAAATGATTAAATTTTAAAAATGTTTAAATCTTAAAGTATGACTATTTTGAAAATCACATTCAAAAATTCTTCAGATTAAAAAATGTTCACATTCGAAAATTGTTCAGACTAAAAAATGTTCAAATTCGAAACTGTTCAATTTTTTAAAAACATTCATATTATGAAAATGTTCAGATACAAATGTCAAATTTGAAATTGTTCAAATTTAAACAGAATACTACAGAAAATAAAAGAAAGGAAAACAGAAAAGAGAAAAAACAAATCAGGAAAAAAGGAAAGGAAGAGCGCTACTCCGTACTATAAATGGGCCGGCCCAGTGGTTGGACCTTCATGCGGTGCGGGTGACTTTCGCCGCTGAAGGCGACAATTAGGAGCTCCCCACTTTTGCTAGCCAGAAGTAAACACAACATGACATAAATGGCTGTGCTTGTTGCGTCAAATAGTGGGCCAACGCTCACGTACCCTCCGTTAGTGGGTCAGCCCAACTAGAGTAGAGTAGATTTCATTTATTCTTTCTATTTTTCACTACTTTTCTGTTTTCTTTTCGTTTTTTCTTTCCATCTTTTGCTTCTGTATTTTTATATTATTTTTAAATTATTATTATTTTTGTTCATGTTTTTATCTTTACTTTTTGGGTCATGTTTCATTTTGCGTAAATTTACAACGGTTTCCTCTTGCTCCTTCAAAGAAACAGCAAGTCTGAAATGCTCATATGCGGACAGTGTTCCATCCAAATTCAGGGCACTTGTATTGTTTCACTCCCCTCTATCTTGCTCACAAACGTTTCAACAGCATATCCGGCAAACTGAAATTCTCATAAAAGATAAAAGTTCTCGGCATCGGTTCACTGATCCGGTATGACATAAAGCTACCATGCATGATCCACCCGACAACAATGCCCCGACTAGAATTTTTCAAACAGCAAACAAGTAGACAACGCGTCTGCAGATCATTAGGCGTTGCTGGATCATCAGGCGTCCTTTGACGGCGCCGGGTACTTGACGGCGTTCTTCACGATCTTCTTCAGGGCGGCGTCGCCAAGGTCGACGCCGCACATGTCGGAGAGCCGGATCAGGTAGAGCAGCACGTCCGAGAGCTCCTCGCCGAGGTGCTCCTTCTCCGACTCCCCCCAGCCCGGCAGACCCTTGGGCACCTCCCCTTTCCACATGAACAGCTCCGACAGCTCCCCGACTTCGCCAATCTGACCAAGAAACAAAGTTACAGACAGGTGAGAACCTGAGGATCATGAAAAAGTTATGTTTTGTATTGACCAAAGCGACAAGCTCTCTGATCCGGTCGAAGCCTGAGCCTACAGCGCCGCGCAATTGTCGATAGTAGTGCGCACGTCGTCCTGCCGAGGCGAGACCAACAGGTACAGTGGCAGGACGGCGCATGCCTTCTTCTGGAGTAGCATCTGCCGATGTTACCAAAGCATGGATCTAGCTTTATTTTGCGCTGGAGCATCGCTTCAGAGAGTAGAGTACAAACACCATTACAGGAAGCACAGCGTACGGTGTATTTGCCTCAGAACAAACTAGAGTGCAGAATTTGTTCTTGAGGACCAGATTTCTCTGTTAGGAAAAGGACATGAGAGAATGTTCTTTTTTTTTCCAAATAAGAAAAGATGAGCACTGAATCACATTCTTGGTCCGGAAAATTCAGCAAGAAGTTCAAAGCGAACCAGTGATCAATCCCTAGTCCGAAGCGTAGATCAGTATAAACTCTTCGGACCCCGGAATTTTGCGTCGTTTCGACAGTGACGGGGGAAATTCCTTCCACGCTGGGCAACAGGTACGTTGCACCAGGTGTCATGCAAGATGCAACGCACGAAGCTGTACCTTTGGACATGAGTTATGAGAAGATTAGTTGTTTGTTGCTGTTGCTGTTGACTCTCATGAACGTACACGCGGACAACATGACATTTCAGCGGCAGGATTCTAGAAGTCCTCGAAAATATCTGACTTGATTATGCGATACGATATGTCTGTGTAACATGTAAATCTGGGGTGTGGTCTGAATTCTGTAGTACGGTGTTCACAAAAAATAGTTATGTGAAATGAAAAGAATAAAATGGATAGATCTCAAGAATCTTAAGCTGCAACTACGAGCATATCTAATGAAAAAGGAGTAGTCCTATTGAAGGGTTGGTCAAAAGAGAACCCATATATTATGGTGCGATAGTATAATCTACACAACAGAATTAAAGAAAGATGCTGTTATAAGATAACAAATCTTGGATGGCGTAAGAATGAAGAGTTAGCAGCTTTCCTGTTCAGTAGTACAACCTAGTTCGATACTTTTAACAGATGGAGACATTGTTAGATCATGGGCATGTGTTGTTTCAAAGATCAATGCTGACTATTTAATTTTTAGAATAAACAAATGAAAAGATTCTGACTAGTAAATAGTTAGTGCAATGCGCCCTTAAGACCTTTAATAGTACCCATTATAATAGTACATATAGTTATGGGATTCCAAAACATACTATAAGGGTGGAGGAGGAATGCAAAAAAAATCTACTGAGTTTGATATAGAGAATAATACAAAACTCTGTTAAAATATTTAGGTTCTCAAACATGCACACACTGTCTACTGATATGGACTCAACTTGAAACTGAAATCTGAATTATTTGGAAGGGGCGCATCCAGAAACAGAAATCTTGAAGAGGAGCTCTCCCAGGAGTACGGTCTAGTGAGAGAGTTCCACTTAACCCAGCCGGGTCGAGTCTCCTCATGCTCTAAAACAGAAACAAAAATCTTGAAGAAAACGGAATTGTCATGTCCTGAGGGTTTGAAGCTTCTTGTGCACCTCAATGATGACTGGCTGTGTTATAAGGACACGAAATCTCAATGGACACCTTACGGTTGTGACTAAAACAGAGCAACCTACGAATCTTTGATTGATAAGAATAACTAGCATATAATTCAAAGTTCTTCCCACGAAACGATGGAAAATCAAATTGCTAGCATAAGATTCTAAGTTTTTCGCACGAAACGAAGGAAAATCAGTAGAAAAAACCCCAATTTTTTTCTGACCGCTTGCGTGGAGAGCAATGCGTTGTCAAGACACAGAAAGATCGGGACAGAAGTAAATAAAGAAAGAGGAAATATGGAGAAGAGAGACGGCGCAAACCATGGCAAGCAGAAGGTTCCTTGGGCTATGGTGCTTCTCCCAGTCCCTCTCCTTGGCGAAGTCATCGAGTCTCCTGGACAGCTCTTTCAGGCTCACACCATCAGCAGCCACCGCCTCCTCCGTCGTCTCCTTGACTTTCACCTCCTCCATGGCGGTCACCTCCTTCTCTGCCTCCATTGATCTTGCCTCACCCTGCCCTGAACCTTAAACAAATATAGTCTCTCTCCCACGCTTGGCGATCGAGTGCCTCCTGCCTTTGCCTCGGTGCTTCGGAAAGCGCGGCTGGACGTGGAGAGGGATGGATATATATATTCGCAGGCTTGCAGCAACTTTGGCAAGTAATAATTACTAAATAATTAGGAAAGTGTTAACGGCGGCGGGGTACAGCGCGATGTATTGACACATTGCCGTTCTTTGATACATCAGATTTATGCCAGAGGAATGCAATTATTGGTGACCCGGAATAGTGGAAAGGCTCCTACTCCCCAAATTAGCCGAGATATGTGTATCAAGGAAGGTATGCAGGGAAACATGTCATTAATTCCTTGGATATGAATTGCCATATATAGGGGAGCACCGGATGCGTAAAGGTCTTTTGGAGGCGCACTTATGGTCAGTTGTCTGGTCAATTTGAGGAGGATCTTAAAGAGTGGCCTCTGTCTCGATACTATGCGGCATGAGAATTGCAGTATGCCCTAAAGAGAGGGGAATTTCATAACAGAAGATGCATGATTGAGGTGCAATTGTACGTGCCATATGTTGGCGCATAGGGCATAGCATGGGGAGGAAACATCGGAGTACTAGTGGTGTCTAGATTTGTGATACACCGAATGCACCCAAGCTAAAAAATACATCTCCTATGGAAGTTGTAATAATCTGAAACTCTGCGAACTAACCTCTGACTGGAGGATTAGTAGGGTAATCCCTATCCCAGCAGAGTTTAAACCCCAGATTTGAGACTTGTGTGTCGCATAAATGTGAAATATTCTTTCAGTGGAAGGAGACGTTCTCGTCGATAGCGAGACGCTTGTGGTGAGACTTCGTCAATTTTAAGACTCGATCTGCTGGCTCAGTCTTCCAAAGGTGCTCATAGGGATACAATGTGCGTGTATATGAGCGTCTGCGTTTATATTGTGTTTTGCAAAAATCTGAAACTCTTGCATAACATAGACACATCATACAACCTAAACCACAACTTTATAAATAAAAACAACATACAACTATGAGAGTGGTAACGGACTCAATTTGAATTAAGTACAATGATTTGTCCTTTTTTGTACATGATTTGTCCTTTTATCTCTCAAGTTGTGAGTCAAATATCATATTGAATTTAGTTGACATATTAGTTGACATATAGAGTAGTTTTTTTATGCCACGTAATTATTTTCAAAGTCTTCTCTTACAACTTTTAGGGGGTGTTTCTCACGAAACATTGTTGTATGATGTAAACCTGTAATGTGTTTTGCTCCAAAGAGATTTTAGAGGTTTTTAAGTTTTAGCTTTTTCCGTGGAATTAAAAATCTTAGGTTTGTCATATGGATAGCATTTTTCGTGTAGTTCCAAAGAAATTTTCTGTTATGCCTAAGCATGATAAAACTCAATGGAATTTTCCGATATCTTCCTGACAGCTATGACAAACAACTATTCTTCAGTGTAACAACCAACTTTTACACCCATTCATGTGCTTTTATTGCCTGCAAATTTCAACTTCCCCTAATATCTACATTAACACATGTTCATTCCCGCTTATTTACAGTGTGATCCGGAAGCCTCCGGGCTCCTAGCTCTACCAACTTCACGCTCGAAGAGGGGGTGAACGGTCCAGCTCCACAGAGCGAGATCTGGATAGTTGAGATGTCCCCTAGTGTAAAAGCGCATAGCACATCTTTCCCAGATCGATGGATTTCCATTTCTGAGAGTTGATGCTAGTTATGGACATGTGCTAGCGCGAAATGAACTAGGTACCAATTTTTTGCCCCTTTTCTCTCTTCTCGGCCTCCATATTCTCCATTCCTAGAGAGTCGTAACACGGTTCTAAACTATGGCTATCGAGTTCGTGCTGGAGAGGCCACCACTGAATCCATCAACCGCACCTTCAGCGCAGTGTGCTCACTTCGTGGGGCCCCCTTTGTGACCTGCATGTGTTGTATTGCATCCCAAGACCCAACCACCCCTTTTGTCATCAAGGCATACGCCGATGAACGCTAACTCATGTTATCACCTAACGTGCGACGCTATGTGGTCCAACAGCTTGGAAGAATTGTCACAAGGAGGTGTCAACGAGGAGCGCACACATGAGGAGCGAGTGGCTTGCCCCCCCCCCCCCCCACTCATTGACTTCGTGGAGCAAACGTCTTGACGCTCTTTGCAGCATTGGTCTGAACTATTGAAAATAATCCCTTGAGGCAATCATATGATGATAATATTTTCGAGTGTATTGATAAGTTATTATATTATCCTTAAACATTATCAAATATATGTATCATCAAATACATGATTCGATCGTGAAACTATGTATTGTGTAAAGTTTATTGTAATGGCAACTGATTCATAAGGCCATGGGGACACACTAGTGCACGACTCGACTGATGATGATTTCACAAGTCATGGACATTGAAAGTGCATGGTTGCCCCCATGCATGATTTTGGTAATTAATGACAATCTCTATGGTCTAATGTTTGCTTTGAGCCATATTTATAGGTGTGTCCATTTGAGTTGCTTGATCTCCATTTGTTGGAATCAAGGTTAAGGGAAGAAGTTTATGGGTTGATCAAGCCTTTGTGCGGGTTGATCATCACTCAAGGCCAAGTAAAGATATGCCGAAGAGAGCGTCTCCCATCTTAGTGTATGGGGGAGCATCAAGTGAATCTTCACCGAAGCGCAATCGAGGAAGGTGGTGCATCTTGAGTAGATGAAGATCGTCTTCATCGACCTCAAGTGGTTTAAGCGCAAGGCAAAGGTATGATCTTGATAGAGTTTCTATTTTACCGGTCTCATGTTGTTTAGTGAGAGAAGACCGGGTTATAGGATAGATAACCGTACTATCAAGAGGGACTCTCGACCGAATATCGTGATCGTATCGCCGTAGAGAGCACAAACCTTTGCATCCATGCAATCATCTTTATTGGTTCTTATTTGTCTCAAATCTTGGTGTGGTCTTGGTGCTTGTCGTGCTTGTCATGACAAAGCCAAGTTCACCGAAAACGGTTTTCATATGCGTCTTCTATTGCGTTTTCGGTTTCGGGTTTTTATTTCTCAGAATTTGAAAAGTGAAAAAAAAAGAGGCCAGCCGGCCAGGCCGGGGCTGAGGCTGGCCCAAAACCGGGCAGCTCGGGTGACCCGCCGGCCTCCCTGCGCCCGAGGCCGGGCCTCAAGGCCGGCCCACGGCCGGGCGGTTCGGTGGCCTTCCCGGCCTCCGGGTGGCTCCAGGCTGGGCCGCTGGCCGGGCCAAGGCCGGCTTGCTCAGGTGGCCTCCCGGCCCGCGAGCATGTCTGGCCGGCCCCAGGCCGCTGCCAGGCCGGCTCCTCTGCTTTCGCTCGATGCGTTTCTGTAGCGACCACGGATCCAGGGTTATACATAAGTGTTATGTGCTCTTAGACATGATAGCCGAGAGTTACCGGGGTACCAATCCCAGGCGGCATTTCACCGCAGGCGTGCCGGGAACACCGGTCACACAAAACCCCTTGGAAGACTAGCACATCTAATCATAACCACGAATGCATAACAAAGAATCCTAGGACCTTGTTAAGCTGTCGGACTCGGCCTCAGAGTTATACAGAAATGCTATGTGTCACTGGTCATGCTACGTAGCCGAGGGTTACTGGGTTTACCACTCCCAGGCCGAGTAAACATCGGCAGGCGTGCTCGGAATGGATCATCGGCACCACAACCCCTCGGCTAAGCCATAACACGGGCATAGCCAAAACTGCATAACAAAGAGCCCAAGAACCTTTCCTCTCAACCGTGCACTTTATATCCATACACGCATCATGCACGGGAGAGGTTGTAACAACCGGTACAGGGCAGTGACTCTACGATAAGAAGCAAATATACAACTCTTATTAGAGTAAGATAGCAAAATACACGCAGAGGTCACACGACCCAACATTACATCATACAACGGAAGGCAAATTATGTTGCTATTCAACAAGATTAACAAAAGGCCTAAGAGGCCAGAAATAAGCAACGGTGACGTCCCACACTACAGATTCCAGGCTGCTACCTGGGAACCCCAAACTACTCGTCGATGTCCACGCATAAATCTCCATCGGTGGTATCTTCATCTCTGTCAAAAATAAGGTAGCGGCAGGCCTGAGTACAGAGCTCAGCAAGACTATAACCCGTTACGGTAATGCATAAGTTAGAAGCTGTTTGTGGGCTAATTTTGCGTAAAGACAACTTTTCAATAGAGGAAGGCGAAGTAGAAGTTCGTCTACTCAGAAGTTTTGTAAAAGGGATAAGAGAACACTTTTATCTCCTTCGATCATTTGAAGCCACCAGAATCAACATCAACATCAACTGCTCTACTAGGATCACTCCCTCGACTCTCCCTCGAGGAAGCAACCCGCACACGTTGTTATCAAGTTTTACGAATATGTTCAAGTTGTCATCTATGATCAAACAGCAAGACCCAAGTCGTCCTTAACCGTGGACAACGGCTATTCGAATAGATTTATCCCTGCAGGGGTGTACAATTTGGTCCACACATGCCAACCGACTCTTAATGCCACTAGATTAGCACACTTCCGAGGGTGCCGGCAGAGGGTGGTTGACCACGACTCTTAGGTTGCCTAGATGTGCCCATAAGCCAACCCAAATAGGGCCGTTCCGCCATTAACAAGAGATGGCCATCTCCTGACGGTCCCTATTTCTGTGCGTGGGGACCAAGATCAGTTCGTCCTTCACTTGTCCCCAGACACGACCTATCTTTTCTCTCAAAACGTTTTTCACCTTTCTGCAAATGGAACACCGCAAACTACGTGTCCTACGGGCACACCTAAACAAGAAACAGCCGAGCGGGGTTCCTCAGCCCGCGTGTGTCGTACTCTTGGTCTTGGTTCAAGCGATAAGCACAAAAGGTCCTAGGGCGGCAAGAACAAGACAACCCACCACATCCCACCGTGGCCTCATTGTCCAAGCCTTTTAGTCAAATTAACATGTCCACCATAAAATCCTCGATATCCTGACATGCTAGATTCATTCATATTGCTGATACATCGACATGACGGATCAGATCATAACTAAGCATGGCTAAGCATGTGAACATATATAGGGCTCTGGCGACACACAAGCAACCCTAATCATGCTAGGATGGATAAACAGGTACTAGGCGATAAGGGGAACATGCAAGATAGGTTGACTCTACCTATCGACCAAAAGCTGTGGAACCGATATGATGCTTATCAGAAATAATACTTGAAAATATGGGGGCAGATAGAAGAAGGGGTTGTGCTTGCCTTATTGAGCGATAAACACGATATATAAACTTCGGGAAAACATGGTGATTGACTTGTCGATCCATAATCATTTGTCATCCATCAGCGTTGTTGACCTTCACATCGAAATCGTCCTCGATATCGACACCCGTTCTATCGGAGGAAACGAAATACCGGAAAACAGAAACGACAAACACTCAACATGGCATAATGCAATGCGCACAAATGTATGAATGACAAATTACACGTATTTGAATTTAACCCTAAAACATGATAATCAATTTAGATGGAGTCCAAATTAATAATAATCGGAGAAACTCCATAATTGCCTAAAGTGGCATTTTAGTGATTCTAGACAAACCTTAATTTAAGTTGTTCAATCATGCATGAATTTGATATAAAAAGACAGATCTCATTTTTCTGAACGATTTCATATTTTATTCATATTTTTTTGAATTACAGGAATAAAGATATTGAATTTACAATATTAAACATTTTCTGGAATTTCTGTAAAAGAATAAAACGTTGACAGCGGGGTCCACCTGTCAGGGATTTCACATTTTCTGGAAAAGAAAAGGTGGCTGACGTCACATGACGTCAGCGATGGCCGGCAGGGGACAGTCGAGCACGGGCTCGACGGTGGAGAGCGAGCGGGGATGCGCGGGTGGGCGCGTTGGACTAGCCGCACGACGGCGAGCCAACTGGTGGCGGCGCCGCCCGGTTTTGGTCACCGGAGGCGCTCCGGCGGCGCTCGGAAGCACACGGCGTGGCAGCGATACAGAGGGAAAGAGAGAGGGAAAAGTGACCCTGGAGGACCGGAGGCTCACCCTGAGCATGAAGGTGAGGTCGGGGCAGGAAGGGGTGGCCGGAGGGCGAGGAAATCGTCCGAGGACGGCGGCGACCGGCGGCGAGGAAGATGCTCGATTCGGGCGGTTGCGGTCGTCCTAGCATGCGAGGCTCACGGAGGAAGAAGAGGACGGCGTTGCGGTGCTGCGGGCGGTCTCGGTTCGCTGCGGGGCGGCCGGAGTCGACGGCGGCCGTGGTGGCCGGAGCTAGGGTTCGGCGGGGAGAGGAAGAACGAGAGAGAGGGAGATCGAAAGGGAGAGCGAGTGAGGAGGAAGAGGGAGAGATGCGGACGGCACTGGGGTCTTATCCCCTCAAGCAAGGGCGCAGGCAGGAGGTGGCAACGCTCGCGGCGGTGGAGCTTGTCCATGGCCAGAAGGAAAGAAGAAGGAAAGAAGATAGAAAACACATTTTGCAGAAAACCCCCTGGGTTTTGAGGAAATTAGTTATGCTACTAGAGAAGCTCCAAAAATTATGAAACTTTTTATGTAGGGCCACAATAATATAAAGAGGCCCCACAAATTATTGCAAGATTTTTGGGGACTTTTTACCACATCTAAAAAATAGGGAGGGGAAATAACCATTTTAGGGTTTCCCTTTTATTTTAAAGTACCATAAATTTCTTAATGCAAGAATTAATGCGTGCCATGCTCATGATTAACTATTTTACACAATAATAGGAACATGGGTTGTTACAGTCTACCCCCCTTACAAGAATCTCGTCCCGAGATTCAAAGCGAGAAAGAGGAGGAAGGGGTTACATCGGTCTTCAACAATATTCTCGAAGAAATTTGTTGGTAGCATCATGACTTCGAGATCTTCATCCATCGGCTATAAAAGAAAGAGGGAACACTCTGGAAAGATGGATCTTCAAAAAGATCGAGTATCCCATGGTCAACTCATGAAAGGAGATTTCATAACATCCATTGAGCTAACGACATGAAATACGTCAAGGTACTAGAAGAAAAGAGATGTTCAATCTTGGTAGGCAATTGTTCCACGCTTGAGTAGAAAAGAAACATCAAAGGTAGCGAGGAGTTTAATTGCCTTAATACCACAAGGAGGCACTCTTTAAAAGAAGAAGGGTGACCCGTAGAAGGAAGTTGAATCATGCTACAAAAGGAACCTTTGACCTTCAAAATCGTAGTCTCTTTTTGGCATGATTACAGAAGGCGGAAGAATCTTTTGGCTCATCCTGATTTATCATAATCTTTTCCAGAGATCATTCACACCACCAGGATGAATGGACAACAGAGATTCAAGGCACCGTAAAAAGGAAGGACACGTTCTGAGGCTTCAGCCCTTTTGGCATAACAACACGTTTGCCGCATGATTAAAAGTCTGAGGCCTGACGCGACTGACGAATTCACACAATGTGTGAGTTGATTAGAACTTCAAGTTCAAACAAAAGGAAAGGAAAGATCACCAGTCAGCGACCTGCTAGAGGTTACTTCTGGAATGGAAATCCTCCAAATGGAGTTATCGCCATAGAAGAAGGGTAAGGAAAACGGTCAAGAGACATTTAGAAACTCCGCTCAAATGTTCTCCATGATGTTCTAGATACCAAAATCAAGCTTTTTAGTAGCCTCCAATTGGACGTCAAGTGAAGGTCGGACTTCAAGACTGAAAAGAAACCATAAGGAACAACTTCTAAAATAAGTCGCACAAATCCTCATGGAGAGTGGTTGTTTTTACTGAATCAAGAAATTATGGTAATAGACCTTCCGGCTAAGTGTGTCAACCACAACATCAATCTTGCCGGAGTTACAGAAAGGCCTATGTCATACTCTTGAGGAACACCAACCATCGCTTCTGCTTGAGATTCAGATCTGGTTAAGTGTATTGATAATTCAGACTCAACATGTCTGAACAGGGAGTTTGAAATAGTTAACGGAGAAATAAGATCACTAGATTCTCAAGAGATGGACTTCAGTGTCAAGCTCCAAAACACGAGCTAGATTACAATATCCATGTGGTCACGACTATCAGACGACAATCGAACCATCATGAACATGTTGCGATGAAACACAACTGAGCCCTAGTTGGGAATATCAAACAAGACGATGAAGTTCAAGAACTTCTTCTCATCTTTGAGCAGATTAGTCAGTGGCTTGGTGTGCATAGAAGATCCTTCAAGGAAATGGAGGTAACAACCTTCCATCTCAGGATTACTTCGCACGTGCATGACCAACTTAAGATGATTCCCGAGAAAACAAAGAGAACTCCACTCAGATCCACGGCGACACCTTTCACCAAATGCACAGGAATCAGAGAGAGTCACTTCCAACATCCGTAACATATACCTCGTGATGACACAAGGTTTGTTCTTACAAGTTTCCACCAGTAGCACCAAATGTCCAACATGAATCCCTTTTAACATGGAGAAGATAAGATTGTCATTGATGGGCTCAGTGAAAACCTTATCATGATACTCCAAGAATGTAGACTCATATGCCATAAGAACAAGGCGGAAGTACTGGTTAGACCAAAGGACATAAAGGTATACTCAAGCGAAACACCAGAGTAAAACACCATCAAGATAGTCCTTGGTTCTGAGAATGATTTGACGATAGCCCAAACTCAAATCAAAGGTTGGAAAGATAGCAGATCCATGAAGGAGACACTATCTTGCTTCAACACGAACAAAACTAGACATCCCTTTGAGAATGAACCAAGTCGGATAGAGCTTTTGTCTTTCAACTCTCCAAGTTGTTGTTTAAACTCAACCAACCAGTTCAAGGGTATCCAGCACGGTTTCTTGGAGAGAGAAGTGGTTCGAAGAACCAGCTTACTCACAAACTTGACATCACGGTCAGGTGACAACCTGGCGATAGTTCTAGAAAGACAACTAGAATATCACGAACCACCGTATGTCATTGAGTTAGAAAAGAGTCTTGCTTTTCAAAGCAAAACGATTTGATCTTGAGAGTTTCGGTACGGACCTATCTCTTCGACCGAAGATATGCACCTGAACAAGCGGACTTGGCAGCACAGTCAAACTCAGCTTAGTGATCGGATTACCAATCATGCTAAGAATGACATCAATGTCCTTGGATTTCAAAGCAATAAGAATTGCTAAGGTTATCCGATAGCCACATCAATACGCGCACCCGACATTCTCGAGCACAGGTAGCTCAGCGGATAGGTGTATAAGGATATGTAGGAGCATCACTTCATCAAGTACGTCATGAGACTCAGCTCGACCTCTTGATATATAAGAGTGTGGCACTCCAAGGTAGAACAGAACAGAATAAAATGAGACCTCTTAGTTCTGCGGATTACAACACTTTGACCTGGTCCTAGAAATGGACAAGGTACTGGAGTTTGTTTCTCCAAACACCCCAAAGTGGAATGCTTGATAGAGACCACAAGGAGCATCGTGCACTGGAAAACTCCAATACACAACTACAACTTGGCTACCAATTGGCAGACGAAGGTTAGAAAGCAACAAAAGAAGAGGAACACGCTCAAGATAAACCTGAGATCATGGTGGATGCACAAGTAATACTCTTCCGTAGAACCCGTGCTAAAACGGAAAGTGTGGCGGAGTCACAACCATAGATGAGACTCACAAAGAGCACTCGTGTCGTGATCCATTTGGTTCCATGACAGAACCTCTGCAAATAGCTAGTGGTGGGGAAGACCATAGCAATCGCGATTCATTCACGACAACTACCACAAGCTCGAGGCTAGAACTGGAGTTACCAGCCATCCTGAGGTGGTTAAATGGTTAAACCTTACTCAGGTGTCAAAGGAATGGATCTTGGGTTAAAGGTCAGCTTCATGTACTAAGATTCACACAAATAGCATGCTCACCACATGGTTGAGAAACCACATGATCGAACACACTAGAATCTAGCACAATCCGGAACCTTCGGTTCAAGTCCAAGGGTTAAAACCCAAAGAAAAGAGTAACTACTATTTGAGTGACACAAAGGACACCACAAAGTAGTAATCACAAGGTAACCTCCAGAAACCATCGCAGCTTCTGAAGTACCCAAGCAAATAGAAAGGAGGCACACAAGGTGAAAGGAAACCTCGAAGCTTAGAACAGAAGATTATGGAACACACAAACCTGAAAGATTATGATGGAATGAAATCTCTCAGTTAAAACAACAAGAAGAGGGAACTCAGAATACACACCAGACTCTGGAGAACTCCACACTAGGTCAACTGGTTAAGAAACGACATGTGCTCGAGGCACCTAGGATTTGAACGACCAGATGAGATAGTAAAACCTTTTCAACCCAAACAAGGTAAGCTGACCCAGAATTAGAACGATACCAGGTAAGGAGTAAAACGAATCCTAATGAGATTTTCACAACTCATTTTTTTAGGTTCAAAATAGTTTTCACAAGCACTAGACTCAACATCGACCAGCAGTAAAGGTTTCCTACAGGCAGTCCTGCTCTGATACCAAAAACTTGTAGCGACCCCGGATCCAGGGTTATACATAAGTGTTATGTGTTCTTAGACATGATAGCCGAGAGTTACCGGGGTACCAATCCCAGGCGGCATTTCACCGCAGGCGTGCCGGGAACACCGGTCACACAAAACCCCTCGGAAGACTAGCACATCTAATCATAACCACGAATGCATAACAAAGAATCCTAGGACCTTGTTAAGCTGTCGGACTCGGCCTCAGAGTTATACAGAAATGCTATGTGTCACTGGTCATGCTACGTAGCCGAGGGTTACTGGGTTTACCACTCCCAGGCCGAGTAAACATCGGCAGGCGTGCTCGGAATGGATCATCGGCACCACAACCCCTCGGCTAAGCCATAACACGGGCATAGCCAAAACTGCATAACAAAGAGCCCAAGAACCTTTCCTCTCAACCGTGCACTTTATATCCATACACGCATCATGCACGGGAGAGGTTGTAACAACCGGTACAGGGCAGTGACTCTACGATAAGAAGCAAATATACAACTCTTATTAGAGTAAGATAGCAAAATACACGCAGAGGTCACACGACCCAACATTACATCATACAACGGAAGGCAAATTATGTTGCTATTCAACAAGATTAACAAAAGGCCTAAGAGGCCAGAAATAAGCAACGGTGACGTCCCACACTACAGATTCCAGGCTGCTACCTGGGAACCCCAAACTACTCGTCGATGTCCACGCATAAATCTCCATCGGTGGTATCTTCATCTCTGTCAAAAATAAGGTAGCGGCAGGCCTGAGTACAGAGCTCAGCAAGACTATAACCCGTTACGGTAATGCATAAGTTAGAAGCTGTTTGTGGGCTAATTTTGCGTAAAGACAACTTTTCAATAGAGGAAGGCGAAGTAGAAGTCGTCTACTCAGAAGTTTTGTAAAAGGGATAAGAGAACACTTTTATCTCCTTCGATCATCTTTGAACCCACCAGAATCAACATCAACATCAACTGCTCTACTAGGATCACTCCCTCGACTCTCCCTCGAGGAAGCAACCCGCACACGTTGTTATCAAGTTTTACGAATATGTTCAAGTTGTCATCTATGATCAAACAGCAAGACCCAAGTCGTCCTTAACCGTGGACACAACGGCTATTCGAATAGATTTATCCCTGCAGGGGTGTACAATTTGGTCCACACGTGCCAACCGACTCTTAATGCCACTAGATTAGCACACTTCCGAGGGTGCCGGCAGAGGGTGGTTGACCACGACTCTTAGGTTGCCTAGATGTGCCCATAAGCCAACCCAAATAGGGCCGTTCCGCCATTAACAAGAGATGGCCATCTCCTGACGGTCCCTATTTCTGTGCGTGGGGACCAAGATCAGTTCGTCCTTCACTTGTCCCCAGACACGACCTATCTTTTCTCTCAAAACGTTTTTCACCTTTCTGCAAATGGAACACCGCAAACTACGTGTCCTACGGGCACACCTAAACAAGAAACAGCCGAGCGGGGTTCCTCAGCCCGCGTGTGTCGTACTCTTGGTCTTGGTTCAAGCGATAAGCACAAAAGGTCCTAGGGCGGCAAGAACAAGACAACCCACCACATCCCACCGTGGCCTCATTGTCCAAGCCTTTTAGTCAAATTAACATGTCCACCATAAAATCCTCGATATCCTGACATGCTAGATTCATTCATATTGCTGATACATCGACATGACGGATCAGATCATAACTAAGCATGGCTAAGCATGTGAACATATATAGGGCTCTGGCGACACACAAGCAACCCTAATCATGCTAGGATGGATAAACAGGTACTAGGCGATAAGGGGAACATGCAAGATAGGTTGACTCTACCTATCGACCAAAAGCTGTGGAACCGATATGATGCTTATCAGAAATAATACTTGAAAATATGGGGGCAGATAGAAGAAGGGGTTGTGCTTGCCTTATTGAGCGATAAACACGATATATAAACTTCGGGAAAACATGGTGATTGACTTGTCGATCCATAATCATTTGTCATCCATCGGCGTTGTTGACCTTCACATCGAAATCGTCCTCGATATCGACACCCGTTCTATCGGAGGAAACGAAATACCGGAAAACAGAAACGACAAACACTCAACATGGCATAATGCAATGCGCACAAATGTATGAATGACAAATTACACGTATTTGAATTTAACCCTAAAACATGATAATCAATTTAGATGGAGTCCGAATTAATAATAATCGGAGAAACTCCATAATTGCCTAAAGTGGCATTTTTAGTGATTCTAGACAAACCTTAATTTAAGTTGTTCAATCATGCATGAATTTGATATAAAAAGACAGATCTCATTTTTCTGAACGATTTCATATTTTATTCATATTTTTTTGAATTACAGGAATAAAGATATTGAATTTACAATATTAAACATTTTCTGGAATTTCTGTAAAAGAATAAAACGTTGACAGCGGGGTCCACCTGTCAGGGATTTCACATTTTCTGGAAAAGAAAAGGTGGCTGACGTCACATGACGTCAGCGATGGCCGGCAGGGACAGTCGAGCACGGGCTCGACGGTGGAGAGCGAGCGGGGATGCGCGGGTGGGCGCGTTGGACTAGCCGCACGACGGCGAGCCAACTGGTGGCGGCGCCGCCCGGTTTTGGTCACCGGAGGCGCTCCGGCGGCTCTCCCGCGCGGCGGCGCTCGGAAGCACATGGCGTGGCAGCGATACAGAGGGAAAGAGAGAGGGAAAAGTGGCCCTGGAGGACCGGAGGCTCACCCTGAGCATGAAGGTGAGGTTGGGGCAGGAAGGGGTGCCGGAGGGCGAGGAAATCGTCTGAGGACGGTGGCGACCGGCGGCGAGGAAGATGCTCGATTCGGGCGGTTGCGGTCGTCCTAGCATGCGAGGCTCACGGAGGAAGAAGAGGACGGCGTTGCGGTGCTGCGGGCGGTCTCGGTTCGCTGCGGGGCAGCCGGAGTCGACGGCGGCCGTGGTGGCCGGAGCTAGGGTTCGGCGGGGAGAGGAAGAACGAGAGAGAGGGAGATCGAAAGGGAGAGCGAGTGAGGAGGAAGAGGGAGAGATGCGGACGGCACTGGGGTCTTATCCCCTCAAGCAAGGGCGCAGGCAGGAGGTGGCAACGCTCGCGGCGGTGGAGCTTGTCCATGGCCAGAAGGAAAGAAGAAGGAAAGAAGATAGAAAACACATTTTGCAGAAAACCCCCTGGGTTTGAGGAAATTAGTTATGCTACTAGAGAAACTCCAAAAATTATGAAAATTTTTATGTAGGGCCACAATAATATAAAGAGGCCCCACAAATTATTGCAAGATTTTTGGGGACTTTTTACCACATCTAAAAAATAGGGAGGGGAAATAACCATTTTAGGGTTTCCCTTTTATTTTAAAGTACCATAAATTTCTTAATGCAAGAATTAATGCATGCCATGCTCATGATTAACTATTTTACACAATAATAGGAACATGGGTTGTTACAGTTTCCTTCGATGGTCTGTTTCCCGGCCGGCCTGGCCGGGTGCAGGCCGGGTTCCCTGCAGCCATTTTTTGTCCCACTTTTTCTTCCCCAACGGCTCCTTTTTGGAGCCACCTATAAAAGGGGCTTCTTCCCTATTTTTTGTGTAGATCTCATCCCTTGCTCTCTCTCCTCCATTGCCAACATTTTGAGAGCTCGATTCCCTCTAATCCCTCCGATGATTCTTGCCCAAATTTAGGGAAACAAGAGAGGAGATCTAGATCCATCTTTCCACCAAACAAAATCTCCTCTAAGTGAGGGGAACTCGTGGGATCTAGATTTTGGAGTTCTTGGTGTATCTCCTCCGTTCTTCCTCCTAAATCCCTCCGTAGCATTAGTTGCTTCGGTTGGATTTTGGGGAGAAGATTTGACCACTTGGTGTGTTCTTGCCCTTTTGCATTTGTTGCATCGGGTTGTGCTCCCCACGGTGATTCGTGGGATTGAAGGTTGGGAGCTTGTTACTCTTGGGTCATTGGACCCTAGACGGTGGTGCCGTGAAGACTTCGGCTTGTGGAGCTTCGGCACGCTTTGGGAGCCCCCAATTGAGTTGTGGGTGTGTGCCCCAAAAGTTGTAAGGGCTCCGGAATCCGCCCCGAAGGATTCCGATAGTGGAAGGTGAACCAAACCTTTGGGTGCGGTTCATCGGAGAATAGGGTGAGGCCTTTGTGGCATCTTGAGTAGGCCTTTTGTGGCGAGCTCACACCCCTCCAACAAGACGTACTCCCTTAACAAGGAGGAACTCGGGAATAAATCTTCGTCTCCGCGTGACTCGGTTATTTCTATACCCGAGCTTTTACTTATGCACTTTACATTGTGATAGCCATCGTGCTTGAAGTCTATATCTAGCTATCACCTTGTTGCTTGCCTTGTTTAGCATAAGTTGTTGGTGCACTTTAGGTAAACCTAGAATTTTAGGTTGTTGGCTTATTAATTTAAACACATAGTTTTATTCCGCAATTATCAAGCTCCTAAATAGAAAAAGTTTTAATCGCCTATTCACCCCCCCCCCTCTAGGCGACATCCGGGCATAATTTGTTCTTTCAATTGGTATCAGAGCCTCGTCTCTCTTGTTTGGATTTACCGCCTAGAGAGTAAAGATGTCGTCTAGGGATTTATTGCACAATTCCTTGTTTAGATTTAATGGCACAAATTTCAATGTTTGGAAAACTCATATGCTTAGTCACTTACGGGTCTTGGACCCCGATATTGAGCGTATCTTAGATATAGGTTTTTCTCCTCCAAAGGATTACAAAAGTACGACTTTAGAGGATGAGAAAAACTTATATCTAGATGCTCTAGCTTCTAATGAGTTTTGCAAATTTGTGAGTATTGTAGTTTTCGAGTCAATCATGCCTCTCCGGTATGTTCATGAGCTTTGGACCAAACTTCAAGAAAAATATGGAGTGTCCAACTCTATTGAGGATGATTGCTCCCCTTCCACCTCCGGCCGTGACGAGTTCTCATCTTCGTCTACTTCACCAAAATGTGGTAAGCCACAATCCAATGTGATGGTGAGTAGTGATAGGTCTTGCAATATTGATAGTGAGCTATTCTTTGATAATCTTTTATCTCTAGCTTGTTGCAATGCCTCATCTTTGGATTTAAACTCTTCTAGCACTCCTAATGTCATACATGCTAGTGTTGATAGTCCTTGTATATCATCCAAAAATTGCTTAGATAAATCTAATGATGATATGCTTGCTTTATCTTGTTCCAATGATAAAAATGTTTGTGTTCCCTCTAACTCTTGCATGAATATTAATGTAGAGGAAACCCAATTAATTGTGGAACAAGATTTGAACTTGAGTAGTTCAAAAATTAATTATTCTTCTTCATCCACCTCTCATTGTCTCATGGCTAAATCTTCTTCTAGTAATGACAATGATGATAATAATGATAATAATGATGAAGAAGATGATATGGAAAAAGTTAATGCCCTTCTTCAAAATAAAGGTCTAATGATTCTCAAAGCCCTTCCTAGTAATAAAAGTGCCCAAGCTAACCTATTTGAAATCATGAGCACTCTTATTGAGCGTGGGGAAACTATTGAGGCCTTGGAAGCAAGCCTTAAAGAAAAGGGTAAGATCGAAAAAGATGATGCTATGGAAAAAGCATTGTTAGAAGATGCTCTTGAGGAAGAGCAAGAGACCCGTGCTTCTCTTGAGGAGAAACTAGATTCTATCAAGGAGTCTCATAATGAAATAATTGCTAAAATCATTAAAGAACGTGACCATGCCATTGCTAAATATAAGGTCACAAAAAATGAAAATGCTAAATTAAATGAAGAGCTTGCTAAGATTTCTTCTTCCATCCCTAAGGTCAATGATGCTTGTGCTACTAACTCAATTTCCTGTGAAGCATCTACTTTGAAGGAGAATGTTGAGCTAAGGGCTCAACTTGAGTTGCTAACTAGCAAGTATAGGGAGTTGGAAGAAAATCATAAAAAGCTATCTAGCTCCAATGATGATCTTCTAGCATCCTATGCTTGTCTTAAGTTAGCTCATGAGGCCATCACTATAAAGGTAACATCAAGTGAGCCTCATGTGGATATTAGCACAACCTTAATTAACAATGCTATATTGCCATGTGCTAGTCCTAGTAGTTCATCCACTAAGAATGTTGGTACATCATGTGATGAATTACTTGCTTTGCCTTGTTGCTCTAACAATGATGCATCTACCTCCTCTAGTACTTGTGTTGTCACTAACCATGTAGAGAAAAGAGGAGAGCTCAAGGCCCAAGCCAATTCTATGAAGAAAGGCTTGGAAAAGCGTCATGAAGGGAAGCGTGCACTTGACAACATGTTGAGTGTGCAACAATCCCCCAATGACAAGAGTGGACCTGGATTCAACTCCAACAACAAGAACAAGTCCAAGGTTGAGAAGAAGAATAAGGGCCAAGTTCAAGTCAAGAATCCGGCCAAGATCACTTGCTTCAAGTGCAAGGTTGAAGGGCACCACGTTCGGGATTGCCCAATGAAGAAGAAGCCTCTTAGTGAGAAGCAACTAGGGAAGCAGCCTTTTGTTCAAACTCGTGCTCAACCACATGTTGAACAAAGGCCACCTCCCAAGAAGACTCAAGCTATTGCTCCTCAAGTTGAAGAGCCTATTAAGAAGAAGAAGAGTCGGTGTTGCTACCTTTGCCGTGGCAAAGGTCATCTTGCTTCTTCATGCACTAACGGTACCTCTTCCTCTCCTATCATAATTGATGATGTATATTCTCTTAGGAAGGATAGAGTTGGCAATGTGGTTGCCAAGTATGTGGGAGCTCAAAGTGGTGTCAAGAAAAGCACCATTTGGGTTCCCAAACCTATTGTGACTAACCTCTTAGGACCCAATTTGGTTGGGGACCAACAAGCTTCAACTTGATCAATAGGTTGATGTGGAGGACATTGGTGACTTGGCTATTTTTGAAGAATTAAGGGATCTTCATGGGTTTATTTCTCAAGCCAAGTCAATTGGATTATCACATATCTATCTCATATCCAATGCTTCCTCCTTGCAGTAACTTGTATTTAATTCATATATACATTGAAAGTTGCTTACTCCTTTGCATGTGTTAGTTTTGTTCCAAGCATGTGTTTGTATATGATATGCTCCTCTCCTACTTGTCTTGTTATACAAGGTTGTGTATGATATTTGTGTATCATGTATGTGTAATTTGTGTGTTGAGCTTTATTGAATCTTGTGTGGATTTCATTTGGCTCGTTTGAGATATTAGTGGACCATCCCATTTTGGGGGAGTGAAATGCTTTGTGCACTTCACAAACCTAAAAATGTGTGTACATGAAGGACACCACCTAGTATTGATATTTCAATATTATCTAGCTACTATGTGGTATGTCATATTCATGAGAAATTCAAATTCTACATGTCCATTAATTTCTCTAGTTGGTTTTATTTGCCTCTTGTTTAAAATTAAAATGAACTATCACATTATGGGGGAGTAATAAGCTATGTGCATATTACAATCCCATAAAAATGTGAACATTTGAGGTTTGCCACTTAGAGTTGATATTGCAAATTATCTTTCTCCTATGTGGCATGTTTGCTCGAACAAGTTCCAATTTCCTTTGGTTATCTTTTGGATCTTGTTTGCATGGGCTTGCTTGGTGTGGTTTTTCTCTAATATGCATTTCCATATATTATGTGAGAAACCATTTGTTTCCTTTTATTCTAACCATGGCTTTGCCAGTTGGTTCGAATAATTGAAACTACCAACAAACCTCTTTAAAAAATGGTGTTTTAATTCCTATCTTTTGCCATTTGCTAGTTTGTGGCGAAGTTGGTCTTGTACATCATTCCTTTATACCACTGAGAAATATCTCTATATACTCCTTGTCCATGACAAGTGATACTAGTAAATGTGGTGGATTTTGTAGACCATCTTCACATTGCCTCTTGCGTTGATTTGCTTTATCTATTGCCTTACTTGCCTTTTGAATGTATCCTATTTTTTCAATTGGTAGTGTTTAGTGTTGTAGATAAAATACAGAGAGTAATGATCCCTTGTGTGTGCATTTTGTATTCAAACGCAAATATATAAGATAATGCATTAATCTTGGGGGAGCATTCCTTTTTATTTAGAACACTAACCTATCTATCAATTTTTGATCCTTGCAATTGGCATTTGATTCTTTATCTTATGTTTGGTACCTTCAATTGGTATTAATTGGAATTTAGTATCTCCACCATAGATATTTGTTCCAATTGATATTTATTATGGGAGTCTTGATACCTTTTGTCTTATTTCACTTTACTTGATTTCGGTCAAGTATCATCCTCTTCTTGGTATCTTTTCTCCTAGTTGATATTTTTTGTTTTAATTGGTATCTTATTTTCAATTGGTGTCTTATCGATCATTTGTTGGGTTGATTTGATTCCTTTTGATATCACACTTCATGTGTTGATGTGTTTTGGAATCAATCATTTGTTGATTTGATTTTTCCTCAATCATGTGTTGATTTGGATTTTGATATAATTTGGACAACCTTTTTGGTTCACTTTGTGTTTTCGTCCAAATTGTATCTCTTTTGGTTCTAGAAAGTTTTTGCATGCTCGGTTACTAATTTATATTATTTTAGCCTGCCTATCTTTCTTGATCCAATATATAGGGGATACTCCACCGAATCCTAAATCGGTTAAGATGTGCATGAAATTCAATTTCATATCTATATGCACATATTTATGTGGAGTGTTTCCTATATATTGTAGTTGATCTAACTACTATGGAACCCAATGAGTTTGGGAACCATTTTGTATTCTAATTTTGTTTTAGGTACAATGGAGATGCATTGGATGCTTGCCTCATTCATAAGGAAGGTGTTCTCACCGTGTGATTGTCGGAGTCAAGCTTTGATGTCAAACCAACTCTCATCATCTTCATCACCAATGTCATCTCGGTAACAAGTATCTATCCCATGCATAATTTTCTAGTATCCAACCTTGTGTAGGTTCCCTCTTGGCATGAAATCCTTTATGTGCAATTGTTGTGGTTTTGGCTTATCTTCTTCACTTAATATATCTTTGTGATATGTGTGATGAATTTGCAAAAACCTTTTTCTTCAATTGATATTATTTCCTTGTGATACTTGTTGCCTAATTCAAAGCATCTTCACTATCTCTTGTTCCCTTAGTGATATGTGTGATGCATTTGATATATTTGAAGTTCATTTATATACAATGAGATAAATTTGAGCTATGTGCTATGCTTCCAAGCAACAATCTCGTTTGTATATTTATGACTTCCTTTTGGATACCTTGTTCTCTTTTCCCGAACAATTCCGTATGTATATGTTTCTTTGCGGATGTATATCTTCATGGTTTGTCTAATTAGAAACCTATACATATGAGAGAGGTCACCTTTTAGTCGGTATCCTAATTCTTTTGAGCTACCTTGCTTTTATCTATAATTCTTTGGTGGCTCCCAATTTGTCGCATTAGTGCTTGTCTTATTTTTTATTGGTATCTTTGCACACTCATGTATTTCTTGAAGATATTTGACTTCATGCCGACCATGGTAAGTGCATGTTGAATTTTATTGGCTAGATGTTCTCACTAGCTTTTGGCATTTTCAATTGGTTTTAGTTTCCAATTGGTATCCCTAAGCTTGTGAACATATTTCTTTAAAAGATCTCTTTTCTCGGTTGGGCCTATCTTATGATGATTTTTTGAAAATTGATATCTTCTTATGGCTCAACCACAGCTTTGGTGCAAGTGCTATGATTTGCTTTTGCATTATGCACTCTTGCACTTGTTGCATGTTCTAGATAATTTTGGGGAGCGACGATGCCATTTTTGTGCATTTCTCTATAGTGCATGAATATTGGGGAGCTTCTCCGGTTTTATTTTGAACTCTCGCTTTGGATCTTTCGATTGCTTTTCTCCTTTGTGGAGATGTTTAAAATAATTTCATCCTTTGCAATCTTTTGATCCTCAATATAGTTTGATTTCCTCTAATTTTTCATTAAAAGGGATTGTCATCACCTTTATGGAGGAGCTCATATTATATTGGCTCTCTAAATTTTTCTTCCCATTTCGGCAATCGATGCCAATGGGGGAGAAGTTTAGAGGGTTTAAGGGAATTTGGGTTTTATGCTTTTGTTGCATTTGCCTTTAATGCGCTTTGCATTCTTGCTTGTTTGTCATGCAAGGATGCTTTATTCATTATATAAACCCTCTTAAAAGGGATTGTCATCAATTACCAAAATGGGGGAGATTGAAAGTGCATGGTTGCCCCCATGCATGATTTTGGTAATTAATGACAATCTCTATGGTCTAATGTTTGCTTTGAGCCATATTTATAGGTGTGTCCATTTGAGTTGCTTGATCTCCATTTGTTGGAATCAAGGTTAAGGGAAGAAGTTTATGGGTTGATCAAGGCTTTGTGCGGGTTGATCATCACTCAAGGCCAAGTGAAGATATGCCGAAGAGAGTGTCTCCCATCTTGGTGTATGGGGGAGCATCAAGTGAATCTTCACCGAAGCGCAATCGAGGAAGGTGGTGCATCTTGAGTAGATGAAGATCGTCTTCATCGACCTCAAGTGGTTTAAGCGCAAGGCAAAGGTATGATCTTGATAGGGTTTCTATTTTACCGGTCTCATGTTGTTTAGTGAGATACCGGGTTATAGGATAGATAACCATACTATCAAGAGGGGCTCTCGACCGAATATCGTGATCGTATCGCCGTAGAGAGCACAAACCTTTGCATCCATGCAATCATCTTTATTGGTTCTTATTTGTCTCGAATCATGGTGTGGTCCTGGTGCTTGTCGTGCTTGTCATGACAAAGCCAAGTTCACCAAAAACGGTTTTCATATGCGTCTTCTATTGCGTTTTCGGTTTCGGGTTTTTATTTCTCAGAATTTGAAAAGTGAAAAAAAAAGAGGCCAGCCGGCCAGGCCGGGGCTGAGGCCGGCCCAAAACCGGGCAGCTCGGGTGACCCGCCAGCCTCCCTGCGCCCGAGGCCGGGCCTCAAGGCCGGCCCACGACCGGGCGGTTCGGTGGCCTTCCCGGCCTCCGGGTGGCTCCAGGCTGGGCCGCTGGCCGGACCAAGGCCGGCTTGCTCGGGTGGCCTCCCGGCCCGCAAGCATGTCTGGCCGGCCCCATGCCGCTGCCAGACCGGCTTCTCTGCCTTCGCTTGATGCGTTTCCTTCGATGGTCTGTTTCCCGGCTGGCCTGGCCGGGTGCAGGCCGGGTTCACTGCAGCCATTTTTTGTCCCACTTTTTCTTCCCCAACAGCTCCTTTTTGGAGCCACCTATAAAAGGGGCTTCTTCCCCTTTTTTGTGTAGATCTCATCTCTTGCTCTCTCTCCTCCATTGCCAACATTTTGAGAGCTCGATTCCCTCTAATCCCTCCGATGATTCTTGCCCAAATTTAGGGAAACAAGAGAGGAGATCTAGATCCATCTTTCCACCAAACAAAATCTCCTCTAAGTGAGGGGAACTAATGGGATCTAGATTTTGGAGTTCTTGGTGTTTCTCCTCCGTTATTCCTCTTAAATCCCTCCGTAGCATTAGTTGTTTCGGTTGGATTATGGAGAGAAGAATTTGACCACTTGGTGTGTTCTTGCCCTTTTGCATTTGTTGCATCGGGTTTTGCTCCCCACGGTGATTCGTGGGATTGAAGGTTGGGAGCTTGTTACTCTTGGGTCATTGGACCCTAGACGGTGGTGCCGTGAAGACTTCGGCTTGTGGAGCTTCGGCACGCTTTGGGAGCCCCCAATTGAGTTGTGGGTGTGTGCCCCAAAAGTTGTAAGGGCTCCGGAATCCGCCCCGAAGGATTCCGATAGTGGAAGGTGAACCAATCCTTTGGGTGCGGTTCATCGGAGAATAGGGTGAGGCCTTTGTGGCATCTTGAGTAGGCCTTTTGTGGCGAGCTCACACCCCTCCAACGAGACGTACTCCCTTAACAAGGAGGAACTCGGGAATAAATCTTCGTCTCCGTGTGCCTCGGTTATTTCTATACCCGAGCTTTTACTTATGCACTTTACATTGTGATAGCCATCGTGCTTGAAGTCTATATCTAGCTATCACCTTGTTGCTTGCCTTGTTTAGCATAAGTTGTTGGTGCACTTTAGGTAAACCTAGAATTTTAGGTTGTTGGCTTGTTAATTTAAACACATAATTTTATTCCGCAATTATCAAGCCCCTAAATAGAAAAAAAAATTAATCGCCTATTCACCCCCCCCCCTTCTAGGCGACATCCGAGCATAATTTGTTCTTTCAGACATGGGATGCTAATCCGATAGTACCGAGACTTTGGTAAAGGATTTTACCGAGTCTGACATACCCACTAGAGACACAATGAATTATTGTCTTTTGTTAGTCTCAAGCAACGTTTATACCAATGTATCAACATCCTCAATCTTAATCTATGCTTGTACTCGAGCATGTAGAAGGGCAAAAAATATGGATTTTTAAATTGATATCATAAGTATAATGTTTAATATGTTCTCTGCTACTCAAAGTATAAAATTTCATTTTTCATTAAAGAGCAGCAAGCAATCATCAAATTCAGTAATAAATAAATAACATATTCCCCATGAGTAAAAACTAGAGCTAGTATGAGGAAACCAGACCAGATTATACACCATAAAAAGTATTGATGTGGATAAATAACAACATTTTGTAAAATATACAAAATATTTGCAGATTTTCCAAGTCTCGGAAACTTGTAAACTGCAGTTCAGCAAATTAGTTTGTTGGCGCAAATTGGTTTTTTTTTTTGGCGCAAAGTTCAGTATGAGTCGACAGATTAATTTGTTGGCGCAAATTAGTTTGTTGGCGCAAAGTTCAGCAAATTAGTTTGTTGGCGCAAAGTTCAGCAATTTGGTGTTACAGGTCCAGTATGAGTCGACAGATCTAGCCCATTCAGAGTCCTTTGTTAGTTCAGGCCCTTTGCAACAGAGTCCATGCAAAATCTTCAACTAGGGCCCTTAAAGCCCAAACCATAACCCCAGAACCACCTCCGTCCAGTGAAACCTAGATCGGACGGCCAGAAGTCCCGACCCCAAGATCCGTCGGCTCATGTAGAACTGCCCGCCTAGGCTATATAGATCTGTCATATCTAAACCCTCCCCTTTGTCTAGCCGCCCCCCGCCTCCACCGACTCGCTCGCTCGCTCGCTCCCTCTTCTCTTCGCCGCCGCCGACCGCACCGCCGCAAAATGGTAGCGACATTCGTCGATCTCCGCACGCCGAGATGCTCTTCTTCTCTCCTTCGCCTTGGTGGTGTTGGTTACTGACGACGAGTGCCTTGTTGTTGTGCTTTTGCAGCCGTTCAAGAGGTTTGTGGAGATCGGGCGGGTGGCCCTTGTGAACTACGGAAAGGACTACGGCCGGCTGGTCGTCATCGTCGACGTCGTCGACCAGAACAGGGTGAGTCTGATCTCCCTCCCTACTCCATATGGTCAATCTCGATCTGTGTTGGCTTAGGTTGTGGATACGGATGTGGATGTTAAGATCGCGCTTTAGATTTGCGAGATTTCTAGCCCTCTTTCCCGCCGTGTGCTAAGGCTGTAGATCTCATCTGCTCAAGTTGTCGGGTTAGAAGGTTTCTGTGTGGTCGCAGTCGAGTCCTAACTTATTGTTGCTCTGTACTCTTTAGCTGATAACTTGGTTGTGGTTAGTCTTCTAGAATTCCTTCACTTGCTTGCATATATGACTAGCCCCTTGCAACCATCAATATGCTTGGTAAGTAGTTTTTCCCCTTCGGAGCTCACTTGGCAAGTATTAGTTTAATCAGCAGAATCACTCTGCTATCTACCGAAAGAATGGAAATGGATTGATATGATAACCTGATGAGTATCACCCTAGTATCTGCAACGTGGCCTTCTTAGAGTTTATTATTTCCTATTAGAACCCAAGAGCTAGGTTTGCACCATGCTAGTGCTCTATACGAATTTATAGGGACATCGTTGGGTGTTTTCTCTCAGCATAAACCAACTTGGGTATTCAGTGCATGTATTTCTTTTTGTTGTTGAGTGTATAGATAGCTCCTGCATTTTGGCTTGATCTGTTTACTATGACTGCTGATCGGTGAAGCCTTCTTAGGTTACATGTTTTAACTTGATAGCGTGATAGCTTTGTTCTTCTTCGATGGAAGAGTTTCTTGGCATGTTCAGCATACCATGCTTTGCAATGTGATCCTAGTGCTTTTTTTTTGAATTTTTCTTAGGTTTCCTTTGCTGTGTTGTTTCAATGTTACATTTTATTTCTATCACTGCATCATCTTTCTGATGCTTACCATGCTTTGCAATGTGATCCTAGTGATTTTTTCAAATTTTCTTAGGTTTCATTTGCTGTGTTGTTTCCAAAGATACATTTTATTTCTATCACTGCATCATCTTTCTGAAGCTGGTACATTGGTTTAAGTTTTAATGGTGTCCTATTTCAGTTGTTTTATTGTTTCCTTATAGTGTGTTTCGTTTATAAGAAATCGGACCTCGATGGTGATGCACATGACACGTCTTTTTATAGTTGTTTCATGAAACTTGATTAAAAGAAAATGAGAACTCTAGATTTGTTATTTGTACATCTTTGCTTTAGGTTGATCTTGAAAGTGCTTACTATATTTGCTTTCACGTGGTAACAATTTACAGGCTCTTGTGGATGCACCTGACATGGTCCGATGCCAGATGAACTTCAAGCGTCTCTCCCTTACAGACATCAAGATCGACATCAAGCGCATCCCTAAGAAAGCAACTTTGATCAAGGCACTGGATGAAGCTGGTAATGAACCATTCCTTCAACCATATCCTCCAAAATCTAGACATCCTGTTAGTGGAGCACAAGGAAATCAACGCCTAGAAACGTTTAGATGGCACGATCGGACAGCTCAAATCATAGAGGGCGTGAGAAGGCTTCCTCTTGTCCCGGTTATAATATCCCTAATTGTATCTGTTTGCAGATGTCAAGAACAAGTGGGAGAACAGCTCATGGGGCAAGAAGCTGATTGTCCAGAAGAGGAGGGCATCGCTCAATGACTTTGACAGGTTCAAGGTCATGCTGGCGAAGATCAAGGTGAGATTCTCAGATATATATACTCTTGAATCATAACCAACTGTTCTGCACTCAATACTAATATTATTATTACTATGTAAACAGAGGGGAGGAGCTATCAGGCAAGAGCTTGCGAAGCTTAAGAAGGAGGCTGCTGCTGCTTAGATCGTGTTGGTGTGCAACCTGTTGAGGTTTTTGATCAGCAATGTTTCAATGTCCTAAATCCTGAAATATTGTGCGCACTACTCAGCACTGTTATTGGTCTGTCGATGAAATTTTAGTATTGAACATCCAGTGTTTGAGATTTTGCCAGAATTCTTAAGAATCTGACATACTATGTTTTCTGCTATGCGATATTCCTACAATGTGCTGTGCGTTCTTGTCTGTTTGCAGTTAGTTTGCCGGTTCATTTGCATCTCGAGTGAATCTAGTTACATTCGTTACCCTGTAAGAATCCAACGGGCAAACTCCCTGCAATTCCTTGAGTTTGTTTCTGTAAGTTCTCTTCCATTGTGCTGACCTCGGTTAACGATTGTGCTAAGGTAAGCAGGGTTTGCTTTTTGGAGGTTTTTTTTTTGTGTGGTGTGGGAGTCTGGGAGATCACTTCGAGATTTGCCTAGGTGACTCCGTTGGAGACAGGCGGTGTTCTGGAATCAGTGACTGGTGCCTCTGTATGTTTTGTTCCCTGGCAGCTGCTTGTCTTGTACGCCCTCCTTCCCTCTATGCTCTTCTGCACTCACCCGAGAACCAATGCCTCTTCGATCTGAAAGCCATTCCTGGTATTTTTTATAGAAAATCTCACCTCAACCAACTTAACTTTTGCTTGTTTGGTAGCTTGTGTTAGACAACTTAGCCCTGCCCACCTGATACTAAAAGGCTCTCAGCCTTCCACGTGCGAAGCTGGAGTCAAGCTTCTCAGCTTATCCGGAAAATCCCAAGCGTGGGTCCCACCGATGCCTTGTGACCCTTAGGATCTGATTGCTTTTTTTGTTGTCCAAGGTCCTTTGTATAATAATTTGGATCTATTTGTAATTTCAATTTGTGGGCTCTACTCTCCGCGTGGCTCAGTACATGCAGGCAGGCCACCAAACATCATCTCGTCCCAACCCGACCCAGGTCATACATGCCACCAACACAGAAAAATATCTCAACTCACCCCGACCTAGTTCAGCCAGTCTTTATTGGGAAAGCTATGCGGAGGTCATACAACCTACCAAACACATCCGTAGAGACGCTGATCCTAGATTCGTTGGAGGAGAGGGCGTTGCGAGCAAGATCGCACTATCAAAACACTTCCGAGACCATGCCTCGTCGATTCTCCATAATTCGGCTTCCTCTTCGACCTGAAAGCCATTCCCGATTGTTGTACACGACCTCAGTGGAGCATTTAGTTAGAGACGCCGATACCAGGTTCGCTGGAGGAGAGGGTGCTGCGAGCAAGATTGCACAAACAAAGCCCTCCCTGAGTCCATGCCCCGCCGATTCACCATAATTCGGCTTCCCCGACCCTCTTCGACCTTACAATAGCATCAGGGTGACCCTAAAGCCATTCCCCTTCTCACCCCTTTCCCACTTCGTCCTCCCGACAAGAGCCCTCCATCGCATCTATGCCTCGCGAATGTCTACGCCCCGCCAACTCATGGTTGTGGCCTGTGAAGCGGAGAACGGTCAAAGCCATACGCCCCGATGGCGAGTCACGCGTGGGCCGCCGAGCAGTGTGAAGCTTCGTGCATGCGGACGAGCAGAGGCGGCCTTCGAGTAGGTAGGATGCGAGGAGGAGGGGGGGGGGGGGGGGGGGTAGTGGTGTGGTGGTGCTCACACAAGTTTAATGGCACACAAGCTTATGTCGGACTAACCGCTTCGCTAGCTGACCTCCACGTGAGCCTGTGTGTACATCAGGATGATTTGTAATGTTGGGCTCACTACAACAAGTTCAGGGCTAGTCGAGCCAATCTTGCAAGTACATGTATATGCATTTTACTTTTTTTTTACTGTAGGAGAGATCAATTCGAGACTTCCCCTATGTTGCAGGCAGGAGGTGTTCCGGATTCCTTCTAAAAGACGGACACCTCTGAAATAGGTTGGGAAAACGAAACCGCGATCGATGCTCTCCAGCAGATAGATTCTTAAAGCCCGTCGATAAATCCTAGTGTCAACGCCGCGCACGTACGTACGCCTGTAAACTTCCCAAACAACTGTTCCCCGTCAAAAGATCCTTCTATGTCGCCATGGAGCCGGACCTGGAAGAACTACGCCACGTTCCCACCGCTCGGAGGAAGGAGGACGAAACCATTCGCCTCGTCGTGATTTCAGCCCTGATACTAGCCGGGTTCGTCGCCATGGTGCCGATGGTTTTATTGTTCCCCGATCCCGACGGGCACCAGCCCCTCATCCCCACCTTCTCCCTCGACCTCGCCGGCTTCGACGGGCTCGACGGCGCGACGACGACGCCGGCGCCCGTCGTCTCCCCTACGTTCAACCTCACGCTCCGCGGCGTCAGCAGCAGACGGAGCTCGGAGTCGTGGGAGCTCTGCAACGGCCGCGGGTCGACGGTGGCGGTCTCCTACGCGGGGGCGGTGCTCGCGTGGGGCCGCGTGCCCGGGTTCTGCGTCGCCGAGGGCGCCCGGAAGCACGTGAGGATGGTCGCGCTCGGCGCCGGGGTGGCGATGTCCGACGAGCTGCGCGGCCGCATGGCGTCGGAGAGGCGCTCGCGGTCGGCCGAGGTGGACGTGGACATCGTGCTAGACTCGTACGTGGACCACTGGAAGAGGTTCTTGTCGTGCCGAGTGAAACTGGACGATGACACGTCGCGGCAACCGGCGCCCTGCAAAGTCCTTGTGTCGCACCGCTGGTGATTAATTAGTACTCCCTCTGATCCACATACTACTGAATTGAACATAACCAGCATATTTCCAGCGACATTTTATTCGGAAAGAGTAGTATTTAAGAGCTTGCGGATATTAATTTTCAACAGAAAGTTTGTTATTTTGATATGTTGAGTAGTTCTTTATGTTAGCTTTTTTTGTGAGGATATTTTCTGCATGGTTTGTTGAAAATACACGTGTGTATTGTTGGGAAACCTTCCATACGGCCATATACGGATCTATTTTTTTCTTTGGATGGAGGTGTTCCCTCTAGTTGGTTCACACCAGGTGCGGCGTATTTTAAAATACCCACTCCATTCATTGATGTAAGGTGTATAGTTTTTTAGGAAAAAAATCTAAAATATAAGATGTATTGTGAGTTTTAGACAATTTTATCCATCCGCAGATGAGTTAAATCCCTCCATGGACACATCTGACGAAATGTTTTCAATTTGTGGTTGTTAGGGGCTCCTCTCTCGATTTTTTCCAGGTGAAAATAATTCTACCATGTACAAAATTTTCATATCTTAATATTTGTGCCAGAAAACTATACACCTTAACATTCAGAAATGGAGGGAGTATTTTTTTGTTGTCGTTATATAAGAGCATATGCAGCCAAAATGAATTTGTGATCCACATCCACGTACTCCATCCCCCTATATATCTATGTGCTGTATGAAAGAGACAATTGATTTAGGGACTTTACTATTCGTAGAATGTTATTGATATAAGGTTAAGTATCAGAAATTTGTTTTGGCACATGGGAGCATATGCTCCATCAGCCCGGATTTTTTTTTGAATGTCAAAAAATTCTGAACAAAAATTTAGCGTGAACATCTCGACATTCTATGTGTGCACGTCAAGTTTCACGCAAAATCTATATTTTTTGTGGGTTTTGTAGAAAAGACAAAAAAATGTCTCGTTAAAAACTCATGATGCATTTCTTTAGAGAGATCCGAAAAAATTTCAAAGTGGGAAAACGTCTAGAGGGATCTCAAAAAGGGCAGAAACACATGGTTGATTTAGATGGCCTGTCGGATCCCTTGACCGCCTTGGAGGGACTCTCAACCGAGAATAAGAAGTCAAAGGTCGAGAAGATTGGGACAACGTTATTTACATCGGTACAAATATCAATTGACAAGTGCGTCACCGAAGTCTCATCTCTCTCAAAACCGAACCATTGCACTTTAAGTGAAAGGTGGACGGATTTGATGGCCAAGTAAAACGAGAAGCTCACGCTTGAGAAGGAGAAAGTTGAAGCCGTCAAGCTTAAGGCGATTACAGATGCTAGTCACCTTGTGGTAAAAAAAATGAAGGAAGCCAAAATCTTGACGACCGACCTTTCGAGCATGACTCCATCAATGAGAGCTTAGCATGTGATCAATCAACAACGCATCTTATATGAAATGGGAATTGTACCGGCGATGAGGAGACTATGCCGGAGGCGACTTGGCATTCAACGCGAGTTGAACACACCGGAGGAGACGATGCATCCAACGCCGGTGGCGACGGAGGAGACAATATCAGCCATTTGATTTCTATGCATTTGATGTTGTAATATGTGTGATGGACATGGTCGCTTTATATTTGACCGGAACTTTAAATTATAAGCTATGTATTCATGACACTGATAAAAAATCCATTGAAAGGGTCTATTTGTGACCACCGTTGGGACAATCAGTCCTAATGGTGTGGTAACTTATTTCAGCACTCTCAATATTATTTGTCCGGCATACTCGCAAGACCGTCTATTGGGAGCACCGGTGGAGATGCTCTTACCAGGCTCCTTTTCCTATGTGGGAATCTTTCCTTT
Organism: Puccinellia tenuiflora; assembly: GCA_012064385.1. Lineage (NCBI taxonomy): Eukaryota > Viridiplantae > Streptophyta > Magnoliopsida > Poales > Poaceae > Puccinellia > Puccinellia tenuiflora. The sequence goes on along the minus strand of QRDG01001789.1, from coordinate 30,915 downwards.
GTTTAGGGTTGTTTTTGTGTCGGTGAGTGTGGTTACCCTATCAATCTAGTGATGCCCATTGTACAACTACTAAAAAGATATGTTGTGATATATATATCCAGAAACTTCCCCATAGTTACAACTTTACAAGTACACGTCCACAATCCAAGGTAGTCGTATCCGCGATAACAGAAAAATCTCATCTAGTACCCGATCAACTTTTCAACACCGTCAGATTCATCCCTCAGCACCAGGCGCTTGCAAGGGGGCGGCGGGCCTGCCGCCCCTGCACCGCGAAGGATCGCGGTGCACCTGAAGAACCTGTACTTGAGCGAGATGACGCGAACCTCCAGCTGCACCGCGCCTCCGCGCTCCTCATCGGCCATTAGCTCCGCCAGCTCCGTCGGCAGGCCGACGCCTCCGCTCCCCGCAAAGACGGCCACCTGCCCGGTACCGTTGGACGGCACGCAGAGCTCCTGCACGACGCCGGCGGCGAGCGGGACGCCGCCGTACAGGACGACCGCTTGGCCGCCCACGCACTCCTCGTCGCCGACGCCGACGTTGTCGATGCTCAAGGTGAGGTTGAACGCCCGTGGGACGTGGGAGTCGAGCCCGGAAGCTCTGTCCATGGTGACAGATAGCTCGGGTTCCCTGGGAGTGGAGAGGTCGACGGTTAAAAGGGTATAGGAAAGCCAGACAGTCCACACGGCGAGTAGCGACAGAAAGGCCAAGCTAGCGACGGTGTGCTTGGGCTTCTCGCTCGTGTCGGCTAGGAGCTTCTCCTCCATGATCGGTAATACGTTCTGTTTGCAAGCTGTCCTTTCGTGTCTCCCGCTAGCTGTTTGCAGGCACCATATATATGTGGAGTCCGGGCAGACCAAGACACCAAGTTAACTGGGAAGCGTACTTGCGCACGCCTACATCAGGGATCAAGAGATTGGATGCGATTCTGTTGTTACGAGTCCCTTTAAATCTTCACGAGTTAGGTAGATTGATAGATTTGATCATTATTATCTCGGCGCGACCATATGAAGGACAGGCTCGCAAGAAACCAGTTTAGGCCATATATATCCAACAAAACATAGTACTCCAAGTAATTTGATGAAGAATAGTTCCGGTGGAAACCGCCGCCGGTGCCATGGAATAGTCTCACGTGCCGGCCGGGCTTGTGCGCGGGGCTGTGCATGAGCAGGGTTGAGGCGAAGGCGGAGGCGCATGTCGGTGAAGCAGGGGATCGGGCCATTATGTGCATGTAGGCAGAGGCGTAGACAGGCCCCAGGCTACACGGGCCGTGGCCTGGGGCGTGGGCCGAAAAATCGGCCTAAATTTTAGATTTGGCCTGGGGCGTAGCCCAGCCCAGCCCAGTTAAAAGTTGGTCCCTTCGTTTCTGGCCTGGGTTGCAGCCCATTCCTGGCTACGCCACTGCATGTAGGGGATCTGCATGTTAACTTCTATTGCATCTAGTCTAGATAGATCACGGCTAACACTTTAGGGTTCTACCCTTCTACTGCATAAAACCAAGAGAGAGAGAGAGAGGGAAACCGAGAGAGGGAGAGATCGGCGTGACTACCTTCACCGGGGAGTGGCACCGAGCTCGAGCTGCCGGAGGCCATGGTGGTGGTGAGTGCGGTGAGGGGATGATGCGTGGGTGAAAGTGGCGGCGGTGGAGAGCTTCCCGTCGGCCTAGCGTAACCCTAGATCGGATGGGTGTGTCGGTGGGGGCTGCGGTGCACGGTGAACCTCGTACCGTGTGCGTCCGGCCCCCCCACCTCTTTATATACGCTGGCGACAGGGGCCCATCAACCATGAAGAGGTTGGGCGCCCCCGATCAGGGCGCGTTGACTAGGGCCCGTGTGACCGTTGGGCCACTACGGGTGGAGATCGACCTAACATTCTCCCCCTAGATCTCACCTTTGCTTTTACCTTTTACTTTACTCATTTCATCACAAATCAATACATAGAGCATGTTTCATCATCTCAGCTCAATTGCCGATAGAATCAGACAGCCACAATGTACCTCTCTGTTTTGAAACAAAACTTTTACTTTTGGGCCTCTTATGATCCAGGATCGTAGGCTCTACCTTAAACCCATGCCGGCTAAGTGTTCCTTGAACACATTGGGAGGTAAGCCTTTCGTTAGCGGATCCGCAAGCATATCCTTTGTCTTTATATGCTCGAGACTTATAGTGTGATCCTGGATTTTATCCTTCACAACATAATACTTTATTTCTATTGGCTTTGTTGCATTACTCGACTTGTTGTTGTGAGCATAAAATACTGCGGGCTGGTTGTCACAGTACATCTTTAGTGGTTTGTGAATACAATCCACCACCTTCAAGTCGGGTATAAATTTCTTTAACCATATCGCCTGCCCCGTGGCCTCATAACATGCTATAAATTCTGCATACATCGTTGATGATGCAACAATCGACTGTTTGGAGCTTCTCCATGAGATAGCTCCCCCTGCAAGGGTGAACACATATCCAGACGTGGATTTTCTATCATCTTTATCCCCTGCAAAATCAGCATCTGAGTACCCTCTTATCTCTAGTGAATCAGATCTTTTGTATGTTAGCATGAGGTCCTTTGTCCCTTGCGCATAACGCAAAGCTTTCTTTGCCATCTTCCAGTGCTCTAAGCCTGGATTTGATTGATATCTACCCAGTACCCCCGGTAACAAATGCTAAGTCAGGGCGAGTGCACACTTGTGCATACTGTAAGCTTCCAACAGCCGAAGCATATGGTACTGACTTCATTTGATCGATCTCATATTGATTCTTGGGACATTGAAATTTCCCAAAACTGTCGCCCTTGACTATAGGAGCAGGTGTGGCATTACTCGCATGCATATTATATTTCTTTAGAACCTTTCTAAATATGCCTTTTGCGAGAGTCCTAACACTCCATTCTTTCTATCTCGGTGAATTTCTATGCCCAAAACATATGATGCTTCACCAAGGTCTTTCATATCAAAGTTTGAGGACAAGAACTTTTTCGTCTCTATTAGTAGACTAACATCACTGCTCGCAAGCAGGATATCATCCACATATAGGATTAGGAAAATATATTTCCCACTTTTAAACTTTGCATAAACGCAGTTGTCCTCAACATTTTCTTTAAATCCAAACCTTTTAATAGTCTCATTAAATTTCAGATACCACTGTCTAGAGGCTTGCTTTAATCCATAAGGGCTTGTTTGGTTGCAGGGGATCCCGGGGGGATCCCGGCCTTTTCCCCGGGTGGAATGCCCGCGCGTAAAAGTGACCCGGGGAAGCCCGCTGCGCCGTTTGGTTGCCTACGGGGGAGAGGATACCGACCCCTTCCCCGGCCTTTCCCCGGGAGATCTATCCACAACTCCGGAGGTCGGGGATGAAACCCTCGCTCTCTCTCGTGTCTCGTCTCGTGACAGAGGCGACGACGCGACGCCCTCCCGAGCGCTTCTCCTCCGGCGACTAGAGCGAGCCCCGCCCCCGCCCCTCGAGCACTTCATCTGGCGACCGGAGCGAGCCTAGCCCCACCTCGCGAGCGCTTCAGCTCCAAGGTCCTCCTCCTTCCACCGAGCTCTACTCCGCCTCCATCGAAACTTACTCCGCCACCGTCCAAGCTCCTCTCCCCTCCGGCAAGGCGACGGTGGTCTGCGAGCAAGGTTATCCCCTCCTGCTTTTGCATCTCTTCCTCGGGTTGATTTTCTTCCCTTCACCACACTAACGAGGTCTTTGCTCCAGATCGACAACCCTGCTCTCCCTCCGGCGATGGCCTGGCAGTGCTTAAATCATTGGTGAGCAAAACCTCCTCCTCCCTCTTCTCTCCCTTCCACATCCTCGCATCTAGTGATGCTATACAGTAGATCTTGCAAGCAAATTTTATTTTTAGTGATGGATTAGTATATTTGTTTCAGATGATGATGATGTCCATCGAAATTTTATTTTTTACTAGGTTGAACAAAAACTAACGTCCTCGTTAGAGCTCGGAGCCAACTGACTCCTGTTCGGTTGTTAGAAATCCAGTCTCTTCCATGCCCAGTTTGGTGATGCTAAATCAGGCAGACGTGGTGGACTGTGTATTATCTACTACCCTTTTGTCCGATTTCTATCCTCAACTCGGTACTGACTGACTGCTCCATGTATGTAAGCGTTGAGTGACTGGGAGCCAGGACCCTGTCATTAGCTGATACTCTTATTCTGTAATCACTTGAGATAATCATTAGCTGATACTCTTCTGATACCCGCAAAAAAATGTAATCACTTGAGATAATCATTAGTCTGCCACTAGAGTTTCTGTAATTACTTGAGATAATGTGTAGATCTTGCATAATAGGTTTGCTACTAGAGAATAAAATCCACATTCATCTGTTCAGAATCCTTGTTGAGTTCAGATGAGATTTTTTTTACGTGTTGCACATGCTCCCTTTCCTTTGGTTTACTCTGAAGATAGGTGATGTTAAGATTTTTTTTCTCACTAGTTGGACTTGGAACTGAAAGTACAAATTTAGATGTGCAAGTATACTCCCAACGTTTAGTTGTGGTTACAGTAATGGTAGGTCTAACATGTTCGTCTATGCAGTGTCCTACAACATATTGTAGTAGCCCTCTTTGTCCATACTCAACATGATTGAAAGCCAAGGATAATCTGTCTTGTCTTTCTCAGTGGATTGTCCCACGCTAGTTAATGTATAAGGTCCATGTAGTGGCATTGAAAGAGAAATTTTGTGGCATGGCTGTTCCACCTAGGCATCTCAGATGATGCTCACTGTCAAAATACTGGGTTTCTTCAAGTGGTGGATCGCATTTGGAGTATTCACTGTCTGGGTGATGGTGCCAAATGTATTTTAGCTAAGTTCAAACTTCTCAGAAAAGGTTTGCGTAATTGGTCCACTAGTATCTCTGTGGTTAATCGTGTTATTGCTAACTGTAACTCCATCATTTGTATGCTGGAAGATTTTGAAGAGCTTCGGGTTCTCCATATCTTCGAATGGATTTTTCGTAACATCATCAAGAGCAAGCCCAACTCTTTGCTGAATTGTAAACAAGAGTACGGACATCAGTTATGTACTGCTCGATGGGCTAAGTTTGGAATTTGGAATATATGTGCTAGAGAGATGAGATTTCAGTTACAGTTCTGTTGTAGATTTGTATGATCCATTGCAAGAAATGTACTGGTAGTCTTGCCTTCCTCATGCAACATATAGATATTTGTAGATAATGTTTTCTGGTTGTGCTTGAAAAATAATAAATTGAAACTGAAACTATTATAGTCTGACAAATAGTTTACTTAAATTGTTCTATTTAGAAACAGTTTACTAACCAACATGTTGTGTTTGTTAATATCGTCACCATGCAAGTTTAGTTAGTATATTGAGGAGTAGAGCAACTCCACTGTACATAGAAAGTCTACCTGAAACTATTTCCATTGATGTCTTGATCTTTGTCTTTATGAGTTCAATGTGGGTAGGATACCGTTGTAGCCTAAAATCGTTATATTGTGAAACAGTTGCTAACTTCCTCGATGTTTTGTATAATACAGCAAACTTTGAGCTGCGGTACCTGATGGCGGCGTCGAGTACAGAAGGCCAAAGCAGGACTCTCGACTGTCGTCTTAGCTCACCTCTTCAGTAGTGTCGCCGCCTCGGACACAAGAACTTGAAAATTCAGAAAAAATTGTATTGAGATATAGTTCCCAGCAACTCATTGTGTTGCTGCTAGCTAAATTTGTGGCAGTTCTTATAGTGGTGCGGCTCTAAAATTCGGTACTTTTTGAACAGTGATGCAGCAAATAGTAATTGAATTGGCTGCTCTTAATTTAGCACACACAAAAAACAGTTCCGACCACCTCTTGATTTGCAACTGCAAAGGTTTTCTTTAGAATTTCTGACTGGTTTGTGTGTACAAAGCTTCCTCCCCCTGCTGCCAAACGAACACAGGGAAATGGGTGGATCTCCCCCACGGGAGGAGGGGATCCCATGCGCACCAGAAAATCCCCTGTGGGGCTATGTTTCCCTGGTTTTTTCTTTTTTGTCCCCTGACAACCAAACAAAGCCTAAATGGATTTCTTTAGACGGCATCCCATATCTTCCTCCCCCTGCATGATAAAACCCTTGGGTTGTTTCATGTAAACAATTTCTTCTAAATCTCCGTTTAGAAATGCCGTCTTTACATCCATCTGATGTAGCTCTAAATCAAAATGTGCAACTAGTGCCATTATGATTCTGAAGGAATCCTTACATGAGACTGGAGAAAAAGTCTCATTATAATCTATTCCTTCTCTTTGTGTAAAACCTTTTGCCACAAGACGCGCTTTATACTTTTCTACATTCCCATTGGAGTCATACTTTGTTTTGTAGACCCATTTGCAGCCTACTGTTTTGGCTCCTTTAGGAATCTTTTCTAAGTCCCAAACATCGTTGAAACTCATCGACCTCATCTCATCTTCCATAGCTTCAAGCCATTTCGATGAATGAGGACTTCTCATGGCTTCTTCATATGAGGTGGGATCACCTTCCATATGACCTATCTCAGTATTATATACATAATCACTAGAGATAGCTGGCTTTTTAATTCTCTTAAACCTTCCAAGGTTTTCATTCTCTATGTTTGGCTGCTGCAGCTCCCTTTCATGCTCAACAACGGGCTCAGTCGGCTCCTGAAGGACAGGTTCCGAGACTTCACCCATAGTTGTCACGTGTGGAGTTACAACAGGTGCTTCCACCACAATCTCAGGGACTGTTGGCGTAGGCACAACAGGTAGCGAGAAAAATGGCTCTTGAATGATCGGATTAGGTGGATGCACCCTCTTCTCCTCAAGATCAATTTTTCGGGCTACCATGCTCCCCCTCATCAGTTCGTCTTCTAAAAAGACTGCATGTCTCGTTTCTACAAACTTTGTGTATCTGTCTGAACAGTAGAAACGAAAACCTTTTGACTTTTCGGGATAGGCAATGAAGTGGCAACTGACTGTTTTGGGGTCTAACTTTGCAATGTTTGGATTAAACAATTTTGCCTCAGCTGGGCACCCCCACACCCTAAGGTGTTGAAGAGAAGGTACCCTTCCTGTCCACAGTTCGTACGGTGTTTTGGGCACCGACTTACTTGGCACTCTGTTGAGAATATGAACGGCGGTTTTAAGTGGCTCCATCCATAAACCCAATGGCAGTGTGGAGTAGCTCATCATACTGCGCACCATATCCATAAGGGTACGGTTGCGCCTTTCAGCTACTCCATTTTGCTGAGGATCGCCCGACATTGTATATTGAGCGACTATTCCTGTTTCCTGCAAAAACCTCGCAAAAGGTCCAGGGACTTGACCATATGGAGTGTGCCGACCATAGTACTCCCCCCCACGGTCGGATCTTACTATCTTTATTCTTTTATCGTGTTGATTTTCAACTTCAGCTTTGAATATTTTAAATTTATCCAAAGCTTCAGACTCTTCTTTGATTGGATAAATATATCCATATCGGGAGTAATCATCTGTGAATGTTATGAACGAATCATAACCATCCACACTTTTCACCGAAAAAGGTCCACAAATATCAGTGTGGATTATTTCTAGTGTCGTTGTGCTTCGAGTTGCACCCTTTTTAATTTGTTTTACAAATTTTCCTTTTATGCAATCGATGCACTGTTCTATATCTGAGAACTCTAACGGTGGAAGAATATCATTTTTAACGAGTCTTTCTATTCCCCCCCCCCCCCGAAATGTGGCCCAAACGACAGTGCCATAATCTCGACGAATCTTGAGTTCTCTTTCTTTTCTTTTGTTCTTTATTCGACGCAGAAACAATTTCATTCACTTTATTCACAGAATAAATCTTTTCACGCAAGGATAATAAATAAAGCTCATTGTGGAGGGATGCAACCCCCACACGAATATTATTACACCAAATGGCACACTTGCCATGTCCAAAATAACACTCATACTGTTCTTTGTCCAAACGTGATACACTTATTAAATTTCTTTGCAAAGAAGGAACAAATAAGACATCTCTAAGCAAAATAGCGAAGCCATCAGCCAACTCCAAGGAGATATCGCCAACAGCTTCAACATCTGCTTGCACTCCATTTGCGACTTCAATGCATCCTTCGTTTCTTTGCATAATCCGCGTCGAATGGAACCCCTGTAAAGAATTTGCAACATGAACAGTTGCACCTGAGTCAATCCACCAAGTAGATTTCGAAAACTGTGTATACAGGGATTCATTAACGAAGGAAACTATATTTTTACCATTCTTTGCCATTATGGACTTTAGGAAAGCAGGGCAATCCTTCTTGTAGTGCCCAGTCTTCTTGCAGTGGAGGCATGTGTCTTTGTCCACTGGGAAGATTCTTTGCTGACTCTGAATGGGGCCTTTGCCATGTGGCTTCGAAGGAGAACCAAAGTTCTTCTTCTTATTATCTTTCACGTAGTTGATGGATCCACCACGTGCTTCCTTCAGCCTGTCCTCTTCTTGGACACACATAGCAATGGTCTTTTCCATGTCCCACTTCTCAGGGGACATGTTGTAGTTCACAACAAAGTTCTCGAACTCTTTTGGCAATGATGCCATGACTATGTGGATGAGGAGAACAGACTTGATCTCAAGATCAGGATCAATGGCCTTGAGCTTGGCAGCCATGTTGCACAACCTGAGGATGTGCTCTCGAATGCCATGCCCTCCTCCTGTGTACTTTTCAGTTACCAGTTGCTTGAGCAACTGGGTGCCATAGATCTTTGAAGAACCAGTAAACTGGCTCTTTACTTTGTCGAAGAACTCCCCGACAGTGGCACACTCTGCAATTGAGCCCGCAATGGCGTTCTCAATTGTATTCTTTAAGAAGGCTAAGCTCTTCTTGTTGGTTGCATTCCACTTTTGCTTATTTATGGAATAAGCCAATTCCAATGGACCATAGTCCCTTTTCTTCTTTTCCCATTCATCGTCAGTGTCTTTTGCCTCTCTTTCAGGCTCTTTTGGCATGACTGGTGGTGGAGTATCCACCACCCAGTCCACCTCAGCACATGCAAGTGCCAAATCCACCTTTTTCCTCCACTCGGAGTAGTTGTCACCTCGAAGGAGGGGAACATCCTTTAGGCAACTCATCAGGTGATACCCTCCTAAAACAATCACAATGAGGTGAGAACTTTCAACAATTTTCAACATTTGCATGAAATAAATCAACGTTGGTCAAAATATGACATGCAAAAGTTATGCAATTTAAACTAAATCACCGTTGGGCAGAATTAGAAATAAATGCATTTCACTATAATAAATCATAATTATGCTATTAATAACGTTGGTTATAAAAATAACACAATTATGACTATCTCTTTAATATGCTCTTTTCTATTAACACTTTTAACTCTATTAACTTTTGAATTTTCTAAAAGAGCATATCACTTTAATTTGCAGCGGAAACAATTAACAAAAAACTATTGACTTTTATTCTTTTTCAGAAGCAATTCTGTTTCTTTTATTTTTGCTAAACAAAAATTTCGTTGGATAATTTTGTATAGCAAAAACTAGACTCAAAAAGCCTAAAAATTAGACCAAAACTACAAAAAAGGCTTCTGGAAAAAATAAAAACAGAGAAAAACTCTGCTGTGAATCGCGTGGCCCATACCACGCTTCAGATACTTTCGGCCCACGGCCCGTTAACATGCGCGACGCGCGCGCGCGGCACGTAGACGCGCCCGGCGGCCCACGGCCACCTTACTTTCGGCCCGTCTGGCATCGGAACGAGCTAGGGTTTCAATCCCAGCCGTCCGTGCCAGATCCGACGGCTGTCCGGCCATTTTGCCGGATCAAAACCCGGCCGGTGCCGATGCGGAGGAAAACCCTAAGCCATTTCTCCCCCGCACCCGCCTCTCTCCTCCTCCTCCTCCTCGATCTTGCGATCCAGAGTCAGAGGTTGACCCGCCGGCGGCGGCCGGCGACGGTCACTCTTGCCAGCGACGACGACAGCGCGCCGCCCCAGCTTCTGCTCCCCTCCCCCCATCTTTCTCTTCTTCTCCGTCCGCCGGCGCAGATCCAAGCGGGGAGACGACTCGATGGTCTCCGCTCTCGCCGGTCGCGCGTCCCATTTCGGAGGGCGCGCCGCCGTCGAGCGGAGAGGCCGTCGAGTCCCTGTTCTTTGCCCCCCGAGGGAGGGTGTCCTTCTTCCGACGCCTCGGCTTGCCGATGCGCGTCGGATCGAGAGGGAATGGGCGGCCTTGCGGCAGGCCCCTTTGCCGGCGAACCCGAGGGCACACCGGTGAGTATCTTTGCCCCTTCTCTTTCGATTTTGGGGTTAGGGTTTCTGTGGGAGGGGATTCTTTCTTTGATCTTTTGATTTCTTGCCTTTTACCGAATCGATCTAGACCTAGACCTTGCTCTGATACCAATGTTAACTTCTGTTGCATCTAGTCTAGATAGATCACGGCTAACACTTTAGGGTTCTACCCTTCTACTGCATAAAACCAAGAGAGAGAGAGAGAGAGGGAAACCGAGAGAGGGAGAGATCGGCGTGACTACCTTCACCGGGGAGTGGCACCGAGCTCGAGCTGCCGGAGGCCATGGTGGTGGTGAGTGCGGTGAGGGGATGATGCGTGGGTGAAAGTGGCGGCGGTGGAGAGCTTCCCGTCGGCCTAGCGTAACCCTAGATCGGATGGGTGTGTCGGTGGGGGCTGCGGTGCACGGTGAACCTCGTACCGTGTGCGTCCGGCCCCCCCACCTCTTTATATACGCTGGCGACAGGGGCCCATCAACCATGAAGAGGTTGGGCGCCCCCGATCAGGGCGCGTTGACTAGGGCCCGTATGACCGTTGGGCCACTACGGGTGGAGATCGACCTAACACTGCAGGCTTGATGTGGTTAACAAGCTAGTTCTAGTATGGAAGTAGCTGGGTGATACTACTCCACAGGCCGACCAGCCATGATGCCCGCAGTTCTCCATAGGCTATGTGAGTATATATACAGATAGTCCTAGGTGCTGTTCTACACAGGTTCAATGATAAGACTCTTCAGGGAATCCTTGTATCCTTTCTCCAAGTAGATCATTAGCGTTGCCCGTCCCTTCCAAATAATCCTCCTACTCGAGCTAAGATCTGATGACGCCACATCAGTATCCTCTGAACATCAATCTCCTTGATAAGGGCGATCAGCTCCGGCAACCGAAAAAGGCTATTCAGCGTCCAGGACACCTGAAGGCTGAAGCAGACACAAACATCTTTACATATCAGTACTAAGTCAACTTTACATATCAGTACTAAGTCAAATGCCACAAGAGAATCATAGGGGAAAGGTCACGCTGTCCGGACGGAACAAACACTAATTAATTAAGTGCTACAGCTGGCTAACAAATTTACCTTCCAGTAGAAGTTCTTCTCCCAGAAAACTGCGAAGAATCCACATTGCTTTCCTAGATCTGTAAATTGCTCCACACAGACCACATTCAGGATCCACATTATTTCAGGAATCACGGCAGCGAAGGCCACGGACAACGCGAAGAAGGAGAACTCCTGCCGCTCCTGCATTAATCAGAATCAGAGATAAATACATAATATCTTTTCCCCGTTAGTCAGTTTCACAAAATGTAGTGCTTCCGTTACTCAATAAATGTTATTCTGCTTTTTTTGCGCTCACCAATAAAATGTATGCAGAAGACTACACAACCTTTTTCAATTTGCTTACAGCATCTTCACAAGAACCTCCAAAATTTTCTCCGGCACCCCAAAAATGTGCCAGCTTGGGAGTGAGCACACATAATGTGTGTGTGTGTGGGGAGCAGCGGCAGCCCCAAACATAATTTGCATTTTTTAGATTGGAACATAGCAAATGGGGGCAAATTTCAATCGAATTCGACGGAAAATAGTAATTTTATACTGAAATAAAGTAACACTATTGTTAGATAATGGAAAGTATATGAATTAATTTTACCTAGTACTCCAGTAACTTACCATTAACATTTTCCGAGAGATGTTAGCGGCGAATCCCGAAAGAATTGCCATCCAACCGGCCAGCCAGCCTGCCCCAGCAACCATTAAGGTCAAAGCCAAACGCCAAGGTGGGTATTATGATCAGTATGAATGTCCCAGCGGCACAAATTCCAAACTGAAACAAAGTCTGCAAGGAATAACTAACTATTATGAATTTCCACTTACAGTTAAATACATCAATTGTACGGGAGTACTATGCAATAGTACGCACCTTCCTTAAGTCGATGGAGCAAAGATACATTAGCCATACGAGATTATGTTATTTTATGGTGATCCAAATCCGTTTCTATAAGTGAGAAGGCTAACGACGGAGCGAAGCGAGGCCCGTCGCCGGTAGGCTTGGGCCGATCAGGACACCTATTGTTGCCGACCTAGTTTAGGTCAGGACCACTATAAATACGTCTTGTAAGCCGCCGCCGGAGATAAGCCACATATTGTAAATCCCGGCGCGATTGTAACCTCACCCGAAATAGTGAAGTATTGCTGGCTGGCGCCTGTGGTTTTTTCTCTTCCTTGTTGGAAGGGTTTTCCACGTTAAAATCTCGTGTTCCCCGTTGGTTTGATCTTGCTTAATTTCATCGTTGTTTTGCTATCGCTTGTAACAAGTGGTATCAGAGCCTTGGTTACAGATTAGGGTTTTGCGATGGCATCGATGAAGTTTGATCTACCGTTGCTGCACTACAAGACGAGGTTTTCTCTGTGGCAAGTGAAGATGCGTGCGACCCTCTCGCAGGCTTCGGATCTTGATGAGGCGCTGGATGCGTTCGGAAAGAAGGACGCGAAGGAGTGGACTCCTGAAGAAAAGCGCAAGGATCGTAAGGCTTTGTCATTAATTCAACTTCATCTATCTAATGATATCTTGCAAGAGGTGCTGCAGGAGAAATCTGCGGCAGCGTTATGGCTTAAGCTGGAGTCGATCTGCATGTCCAAGGATCTAACCAGCAAGATGCACGTGAAGATGAAGTTGTTCTCGCACAAGATGCAGGAAGGTGGTTCTGTGATGAACCACTTGTCGATCTTCAAGGAGATCGTGGCCGACCTAGTATCGATGGAGGTAAAATATGATGATGAAGATTTAGCTCTTCTGTTGTTATGTTCGCTGCCTAGTTCCTTTACAAATCTGCGAGATACCATATTGTTGAGCCGCGATGATTTAACCCTCGTGGAAGTATGTGAGGCCCTGCAGACCAGGGAAAAGATGAAAGGTATGGTACAGACTGACGCATCACCCTCCAAGGGCGATGCATTGCAGGTTCGAGGCAGGCCTGAGCAGCGAGATAACAACTACAACAACAACAACAACAACAACAACAACAGAGATAAGAGCAGAGGCCGTTCAAAGTCCAAAGGACGAGACAAGTTCTGCAGGTATTGTAAGAAAACCAATCACACCATTGATGATTGCTGGAAGGTGCAGAACAAGGAGAAAAGGAACAGTACTTACCAACCGAAGAATAAATCTGACGGTAATGGTAATGGTAAGGTTGCTGTTGTTGCTGGTGATAATAGTTCTGATGGTGAATGCTTAGCTGTTTTTGCTGCATGTGTTACCCGTGATGATGAGTGGATTCTTGATACTGCTTGTTCGTTTCATATTTGCTGTAACAAAGATTGGTTCAGTTCTTATGAGATTGTGCAGACTGGAGATTTCGTGCGTGTGGGGAACGACAACAAATGTCATATTGTTGGCGTTGGATCTGTTCAGATCAAGACCCATGATGGGATGACACGCACGCTGACGGGAGTGAAACACATACCATCTATGGCGAGAAACTTGATCTCGCTGAGTACCCTTGACTGTGACGGGTACAAGTATGCCGGAGGGAATAAACGCCTGAAGGTATCGAAAGGTTCTCTTATTGTTATGGTTGGTGATATGAATTCTGCCAAGTTATATATTCTTAAAGGTAGCACTTTGTCTGGTACTGCTGCTGTTATTACTAATGATGGTCCAAGTACAACTAACCTTTGGCACAAGCGACTTGGACATATGAGTGAACTTGGTATGGCAGAATTGGTCAATAGAGAACTGCTGAAGGACTGCAATATAAGTAAGTTGCCGTTCTGTGAACACTGCGTGTTTGGTAAGCATAAGAGAGTTAAGTTCAATGCTTCCGTTCATACCACTAAAGGTACATTAGATTATGTACATGCTGATTTGTGGGGACCTTCACGTAAGCCCTCTTATGGTGGTGCTCGTTATATGCTTACTATTATTGATGATTACTCTAGAAGAGTTTGGCCTTATTTTATGAAAAATAAAGATGATACTTTTGCTGCTTTTAAAGAGTGGAAAGTTATGATTGAAAGGCAAACTGAGAGGAAGGTGAAGTTGCTTCGTACTGACAATGGTGGCGAATTTTGTTCGTATGAATTTGATGATTATTGCAGGCAGGAAGGCATTGTCAGGCATCACACCATCCCGTACACACCTCAGCAGAATGGTGTAGCGGAGCGGATGAACAGGACTATCATCTCCAAAGCTCGCTGCATGTTGTCCAACGCCCGCATGAACAGGCGTTTTTGGGCTGAGGCTGCCAACACCCGCCTGCTACTTGATCAACAGGTCACCGTCCATTCCCCTTGACAAGAAAACTCCTATTGAGGTATGGTCTGGTGAGCCGGCTGATTATTCACAATTAAAAGTTTTGGTTGCACTGCCTATGCTCATGTTGATAATGGAAAGTTAGAGCCTAGAGCTGTTAAGTGCTTATTTCTTCCTTATGGTTCCGGAGTGAAAGGATATAAGTTATGGAATCCGGAAACTAAAAAGACTTTCTTCAGCCGGAGTGTTGTGTTTAATGAATCTGTTATGTATCAGGACAGTCTGACTACTGATGTTGTGCCAGATTCTTCTGATAAGGACGAACCACAGGTTCGTTTGCAGGTGGAGCAGATGGAGTACATAGATGAGGAGGTAACAGAAATTGTTGATGAGGAGATTGTGCAAACCTCACCTCCTGTTTTGCAGCAACCGTCCATTGCTGCTGATCGGCCAAGGAGAAATATTGTTCCCCCTAACCGATTAATTGAAGAATGTGATGTTGTTTATTTTGCTCTAAGTTGTGCTGAACAGGTGGAGCATGAGGCTGAACCAGCTACATACACTGAAGCTATTGCTTCGGTTGATCGTGACAAGTGGATTGGTGCAATGCACGAGGAGATGCAATCACTTGAGAAGAATGGCACATGGGATGTTGTGCGCTTGCCTAAACAAAAGAAGGCCGTACGCTGCAAGTGGATCTTCAAGAGAAAGGAAGGTTTGTCTCCTAATGAGCCTCCAAGATTTAAGGCAAGGTTAGTAGCTAAAGGTTTCAGCCAAATTCCCGGTGTGGATTATAATGATGTGTTCTCCCCGGTTGTCAAGCATAGTTCTATTCGTACATTCTTCAGTATTGTTGCTATGCATGATCTTGAGCTTGAGCAGTTAGATGTGAAGACTGCATTTTTGCATGGAGAACTTGAGGAGGAGATATACATGGACCAACCAGAAGGGTTCATAGTGCCTGGTAAGGAGGATTTCGTGTGCAAGCTAAAGAAGTCCCTTTACGGTTTGAAACAGTCTCCTCGACAGTGGTATAAAAGGTTTGATTCTTTTATGATGTCACATGGCTTTAAGAGGTCTGAATATGATAGCTGTGTGTACATTAAATTTGTTGATGAATCACCTATATACTTGTTGCTATATGTTGATGATATGTTAATTGCTGCCAAGAGCATGAAAGAAATCACTACGTTGAAGAAACAGTTGAGTAGTGAGTTTGAGATGAAGGATCTTGGTCCTGCTAAGAAAATTCTAGGTATGGAAATTTCAAAAGACAGAAAATCTAGATTGCTATTTCTTAGTCAGGAGAATTACATTAAGAAAGTTCTTCATCGCTTTAACATGCATGATACAAAGTTTGTTAGTACGCCAATTGATCCTCACTTTAAGTTGTCTGCATTGCAATGTCCTAGTACTGATGAAGATATTGAGTACATGTCTCGAGTTCCATATTCTATTGCTGTTGGTTCCTTAATGTATGCCATGGTGTGTTCTCGACCTGATTTGTCTTATGCTATGAGCTTGGTCAGTCGATACATGGCTAATCCTGGTAAAGAACATTGGAAAGCTGTTCAGTGGATTTTCAGGTACTTTCGCGGCACATCCAACGCTTGCTTGAAGTTTGGCAAGACTGGTGAGGGACTCGCAGGCTATGTGGATTCAGATTTTGCTGCCGACTTGGATAAGAGGAGGTCCCTCACAGGTTATGTATTTACTGTTAGTGGATGTGCTGTTAGTTGGAAGGCTACCTTGCAGGGTGTTGTTGCACAATCTACTACTGAGGCTGAGTACATGGCTATTGCTGAAGCATGCAAAGAATCTGTTTGGTTGAAAGGTCTGTTTGCTGAGCTTTGTGGAGATGATACTTGTATTAACCTGTTCTGTGACAGTCAAAGTGCCATTTACCTTACTAAGGATCAGATGTTTCATGAGAGAACAAAGCACATTGATGTCAAATACCATTATGTGCGTGATGTTGTTGCACAAGGTAAGCTGAAGGTATGCAAGATCAGTACTCATGATAATCCTGCTGATATGATGACAAAGTCAGTTCCTATTGCTAAGTTGAGCTTTGCTCGAGCTTAGTTGGTATAACTGTTTAGCCCAAGAGGCTAGTTGGCGCCGAAAGTGTTTTCTTTGATGTTTCAGGGTGAAGAATTGTTGATGCTACAAGATGGAGTTTGGCTCAAGGTGGAGTGTTATTTTATGGTGATCCAAATCTGTTTCTATAAGTGAGAAGGCTAACGACGGAGCGAAGCGAGGCCCGTCACCGGTAGGCTTGGGCCAAAGCGAAGCGGAGACGTTAGCCCACCGCGATGCCCCGAGACAGGAGGACTGCCGGGGTGCGGGGGCGCTGCCCCCGCGGTACGGTACAAGTTGTAACCGACCAGGACACCTATTGTTGCCGAGCTAGTTTAGGTCAGGACCAATATAAATACGTCTTGTAAGCCGCCGCCGGAGATAAGCCACACATTGTAAATCCTGGCGCGTTTGTAACCTCACCCCGAAATAGTGAAGTATTGCTGGCTGGCGCCCGTGGTTTTTTCTCTTCTTTGTTGGAAGGGTTTTCCACGTTAAAATCTCGTGTTACCCGTTGGTTTGATCTTACTTAATTTCATCGTTGTTTTGCTATCGCTTGTAACAGATTAGAGGCCAAGGCAAATAACAACACAATAACCATGTACGTGTCCGCATGGCGCCAGGGACAAACAACCTCATCTGGATCTCGCTGTGTGTTGCTCGTACAGGTAGGTGCGTAGTGCCATATCCAAAAGACTGTAGCCAACAAGGACAAAGCGAACCACCTCACCAGCCAAAGGTTAACTTGTGTCCGAACACCATCTTCGTTGCGCCTTCTAATTGCCAGAACTCTCCAACTGCCGATAAATACATGGAATGAAACTCATAATTAATAAGAAGATGATTGATCTCATTCTATATGATTGAGATGTACAACAATTAGTAAACTTATACCCCGGAGAAGCGAGCAGCCAACACACGAAAATAAAGCCTGTACGCAATAAGAAGATACAAAAAAAACATTAAAATGCGATGCAAAAATCAACAATATAACATTCAAACTGTTTAGAAGAAGATATTTCATACCGAGCAATGTAAACATCTTCCCAGCTTACACAATTCCGCAAAAATGAGAAAAACTGCCACGGGCCCAATCAGTGCTGACAAAAAAGCACAAAATCAACGATTTGTGCATAACAAAATTGAACATGGCCACTGGTCGCTGCATTTCATGCGGGACATATCTCGCATCGAGCATAAAGTACAGTAGTATAAGTATATTTCCTAAACTGTTTACTTACTGGTATCTCCCTAGAACAGGGGTAAAAGTATCAAATTTACATAAGGTGCCTTAAACAACCACATCACACTCCATTAGCAAGCCAGCAACTTCGAAGTTGAAAATTAAACAGTATCCCATGTTAAGTGAGACAAAAAAGGTATCTGGTGATTGCTTTCCCTTTTCATCCGATTCATTTAGGGAATTTCTTACCATCTGATGGGTGGATAAAATGGCTCAAGTTTGAAACTTACCAAGAAGATCCGAGTCAAAAACAAACATACATACTACAACATGCTATTTATATATCTAAACTATAATATTGCAATAGGACGTGATGGTTCAACGGTAAGTCGCAATATCTCCACCGTTGGATTGATTTTTTTTTTCTAAAACGATGATGATGGTCCGTGTCACACAAGAAATCCTAAACAATTGCTATTCGGTTGTCCACATAAGAGTCCTTCAATAATCGGTTTCGTCCGTAGTAAAAAAAATCACAACAACCTTGATCGGTCAAATACAGGATTCCATCACCTAAAGCAAACCATCAGCCAGGGGAGGAAACTGTCCTTGTTCGACACGCCATGGGTCGTGCTTCCGCAGATCGATCCAGCGTGTGTTTCTGTAGGAGCTTGGGCCAATAGGCGAGCGGATGAAGCGCGTACATGCTAGCGCACTACATGTCCTTGCAGCTGGAGTACATGGCGGAGACAGGGGACGTCGTTGTGGCCTTGTGGACTGCTCCGACGCCGGGGGCTACGACGCCGTGCACTGGTGTGGAGGAGCACGACATCCCGGCATTACTGATCCTCATGACGGAGCTCGACGTGAGGACGCTCCCGGCACCTGCGCTGTCCGTGCAGGCCACCCGCCTCGGCGCAGGTCTGGCGGCCGGCCTGTCCGTGGACTATGCCGTCGTGGATACATGGGCTGTCTGCCGGTTCATGGAAGTCTAGCCAGACATCCTCCTCCCGCGAGGGCTGCCAGAGGAGGGACGTCGGTGTGACGCTGCAGTGCCATGGTGAGAGGAGCAGGTTCACGGGCTAGCTCTGAACGCAGAAAGATTTTTCGCGATGTAAGCTAGCATATGAGAGCAGAAGCGGTGGAAACGGAATAAACCTGAGATCGAGAGGATGCGGTATCCTCGAGTGTCTCGATGAGCTAGCTTGCTGCTCCTTTGCACCGGCGATGCTAACTAGCTTTCTTGTGTTTGTTTGGGAGTGAGATATGCGATGCGGTGCTAGCTAGCTTGCGTCTTTAGTTGCTTTGGTATCACTGACTGTTTCATTTCAATTAACAGTACAATATTCCAGATAAATCACTGCACTATTTTGTCTCCCCGTAAAGACATAGTTAGTATAGCATTGTTGCTCTTATAAAGTG
This sequence comes from Puccinellia tenuiflora, assembly GCA_012064385.1. Classification (NCBI taxonomy): domain Eukaryota; kingdom Viridiplantae; phylum Streptophyta; class Magnoliopsida; order Poales; family Poaceae; genus Puccinellia; species Puccinellia tenuiflora. Next base: position 11,761 of record QRDG01001789.1, on the reverse strand, counting down.
CTAAAGATAAAAGTAAACAATTTATCTCAAACAAAGAATGGAAAAAGTCTTGAATTGATATATTTTTTATCATACTATGTAAATTCTTCCATAGAGAAAGCAGATAGATCTGGCCAGTGGGCTACGAAAACTTTGTCTGATCTGTAATACACTTGATCAGCTTTACCACTGGCTGTTGATTGAGAATATGCGTCTAACATTTGTTTTATATATGAATTACATGTGCAGTAAAACTTTGGAGATAAAAAAACTGAGTGGTTAATTTTATGAACCACATAGCCAAGGTTGGATTCTGTTTTTTGCTCATCATTTTACTCCAAATGTGTTGACTAAACATTACATTTAGACAAAAAAATCTACAACAGATAACCTTCTCAACAATCTTTGACAACCTCCTATACATTCACAAAACACATAATTAATATGTTATCGGTATGGAATTAGGTTCTATGATTTTGTTTTCAAACATCATTTCATATTTATCGATCCGTAGCAACGTACGGGCACTTAGCTAGTTATTTTAAAGTCTCATAATCTTAATTAGAGTCTACACTACTGTGTTGTTAAATAAATATGTTTCTACGCGCTAAGCAAAGCCCACTTCAGCTAGTAGTATATTTTTAGATATTCGAATAGAAATTGTGATTAGTATCGGATATAATTTTCAAAGTTTTGTGCAAGGACATTGCTCATGTCCGAAGTACTTGTTTTCTGAATTGGAAGGAGTATAACGATAGACTATATTGAGCCATGCTCAAGTTTATTCTAACCAATTCTGACACACATATCCGACCATCGGTTGACAATACCATTTTATCCTGACCACTCATCTTCGACGCCATAACTACGACTTTACAATGATATGCCTCGCCTCGTGGAGGCACAAAACACCCCATGACCTTGTTGCACCAAACCGCCCCGCCGCCACGCAAGTCAAGTGACATATTTGCCAGAGATACAATGCGTACTACACAAGGCGCATTGCCACCCACCACACCACACCACACATGATGATGTGTCATCATCGCCCATTGACAGGTCATGCCGCCAAGCAACACCAAGCTACCAGGGCCAATCCCGCTACACAAGATGACAACTCCGACTTCACAGGAACACGTCCCCTCACCCAAACTCACAACACCCCCCATTGAGATAGTGACACAAACAAGCCGCAACTCACAACCCCAGAGCGCCATCATGTTAATGATCCCTCGACATTTGGATAATTGGCACGAGTTTTGATTGAAGTAATTCTTCAAGGACTATATGCAAACAACTTAAAAGGAACAATGCGTCTATTTCTCGAAGCACATGTTGCTAACTAAATTATAGCATAATACATATTTACACCACAAAATGTTACAACCAAGTTACTCATTTACCCATTAGGACAACACTAAAACTTGTTGTCGTATTGGCTTGAAAACATTGCCTTCCCACCGCTACGACGATAAAAAGAGTTTCATTCCCATAGTATATCTTCAACGAACCTGACCCCCTACCAATCTTCCTTACTTGCTTGAGATAACCAAGAGTTCCATTCTCATGGTATATGGCATACCAATCATTGAACAAATAACATGGTCTCCAATGTTTCTTGATAACTTGCTTGAAATAGAAAATCATGAGTTCCGTTCCCATATTCAATCAACCGTTCTTGATAACTTCTTGAAATAGCATAAATTCAGGAGTTCCATTCTCATGGTATATGGCATACCAATCATTGAACAAATAACATGGTCTCCAATGTTTCTTGATAACTTGCTTGAAATAGAAAATCATGAGTTCCGTTCTCATATTCAATGAACCATTCTTGATAACTTCTTGAAATAGCATAAATTCAGGAGTTCCATTCTCATGTTTAACCTTTGTTCAAAAGAACTAGGCAAAACATGAGTTTGATTTTCACTATATTCCAACCTTCAAATTGACAAACATGTAATAAGTTAACAAGAATCTTTAAATATATAAATTCAAGGTAAACGTTGGATGTACATACCTCAACTATAGTTGGCAAATAGCGATCTAGCAGTGGTGCCTTAGAGAGCTGCAAGGACTTGCTATATGACAGAGATCTCGCTCCTTGTCCTGAGAATATGACATACAATCACTTGTTAGAAATTTAATCCAAGAATGTAAGCAACTGATGAAGAAGGTAGAAGACGCAAACCTCAAGCTATGATGTGACAGACACAAGCTAACTCTTCCGACTTAGCGAGAGTGATGGTTAGCACAAGAGCTGCAGGTGCATTTGCAATAGCTAAATCAACCAGACAACTTGTCAAAACAATAACTATAGTATGAGGTTTTGAGATATGAAATTAGTAATGTTGATACAGATAAATGATAAGATGATTTTATTTTGTTAATGTTTACACATAATTTAGAGAGAGAACATTATATGCTCACTATATTCCAACCTTCACATTAGCAAAAATGTAAATTAGTTCACAAGAACCTTTAAAATTATAAATTTAAGGAAAATGTTGGATGTACATACCTCAACTCCAGTTGGCAAATAGTGATCTAGCAGTAGAGCCCCAAAGATCTGTGAGGACTTTCTATATGACAAACAATCACTCCCTGTTCTGAATATGACATACAATCACTCATGAGAAATTTTATCTAAGAATGTAAGCGAATGATAAAAAGGGTGGAGATGCAAACCTCAAGCTAGCCTATGAAACGAGAGAACTCTTCCGACTTAGTCAACGTGATGTTAGCAAAGGTCCTGCATGTACATTTGCAATAGCTAAATCAATCAGACATCTTGTCAAAAGAATAGCTACAATACGAGGATTTGAGATATAAAACTAGTAATGCTGATACAGATAAATGATAAGATGATTTTTGCTTTGTTTACACACAATTTAGACAGAGAACACTATGGCTACCTTTTTTCTTTTAACGCCATGTTGGCTCAGTTGTAGGGAACATTTAGTAAACAACCTTCGACTCTCACTACTCATCTGACCATAAGCGCATAACATACACACATGGTATGTTACAAATGATTCCTTCTACGGTTCTCCTGCACAAGTTATCGATAGTTCTGACAATGGGGAAAATACTGGGTCTGCACATACAAAGTTCCAAACTATGACAAGCGGTTGCTTCTACACTTGCGCTCCGCTGCCCCGGGGAGCCATGGGGCCAACGGCCAAGCACCAACGCAAACGCCAAACATAATCCATCAAATCAAACACTGATTTATCCTTGAAGAGAGATTTTTACCTCGAAGCCTGCGAATCGGTGAGAACGGCTTAACTCTAGGGCGCCGCTGCGGTGGTTGCCCTTGGACAGGCGCCGCTGCGGCCGGGGGGTCGGGGAGGCGCCGCGTCTATGGCTATTTGGAGTACCGGCTCAGGAGAAACCGCCGGGGAGATTGGGGATTTAGGGGCTGCGCTGGGGTCGAGGGATTGGAGAGGCGCCGCGGCTGGCCGCTCGGACGGAGTACCGGCGAGGAGAAACCGCCGCGGGCGCGGGGAGGTGGCGGGTTGGACGGACGAGACCCAAGTCGGCTAGGTCTAGTTCCCGGAGAAGGGAAGGCGGGGTAGGGAAGGCGGGGTGGAGTAGGAGAGCAGCAGGGAGAGAGAAGGAATGCTACTCGCGCCGCGCCCCCGCGCCGTGGTTGGGCGAGCTGAAGTGCGGCCGGCCCGAGTAGGCAAATTACCCCTCGCGCATCGGCGCATGTCGGCATGTGTGGGTGTGGCCGTCGCGAATTCGCGATCAACTTTTTCTTTTTTTCGTCCCTGTTTGCTAGAATGCAGTTAAATTTTCTCCTTCTCGAAATAGCCTTTCGCCCCGCTTTATTATAAATAAATCAACCACAACCAAACATTGAAATCGAACACAATAAAATGCTGGGGCAACAGGAAAAGACATACCCAACAGAAAAAAAAGGAAAAAGATAACTCTCGAGAGTACGAGTAAGCCATCAGCGAAGCAAGAAGCCACCTTGCCTCCATTGCGCCTTCCGAACATGTCCCACCACCATGTTTCATGACCGACAAATCACAGAGTACCAAGGCAGCACCTCCAAGGAGGAATGCAACGTCGTGACGACGCAACTGCCCGGACCAGCAAGCTAGTCCCAGGGTTTCCCCCGGTGGGGGATTGTAGAGGAGGTTACCCCGACGCCCTACAAGGAGGAATACCGACGCCCGTAGGCGCCACTGCGTCGGTGCCAGACACGTTGGCTGGGATTTCTCCCGATCGTCCAATACTCACCCCAAATGATATCTGGGCACATGAAGCCTTCGAGGACGCCATGCACCGACGATGAGGACGACGACAGTCGTAAGGCGGCACTGTGAGGGTGCGATGACCCGCCGAGCTCGGGCCCTTTTTGGGCCCGTAAAGCTGCCTCCAGACCTAGGCCCGCCTGGCCCTAGTTCGGCGCACACGCCCCTGGTCGCTGCCGCCACAAACACCGCCGCCCACCCACCCCGCCTCCTCACATCCCCGTGCATGGCCGCCGACTCGCCGGCAGATAGTCCTGGCCGTGGGAAGCCCGGCCCGGTTGGCCCGCCCAGGCCCGGCCCGAAATTTCAGGGCCTGGGCCTGTGTATTGAGGCCCACGGGTGGGCCTGGGCCTGCGTTTTAAGCCCAAAGGATTGGTCGGGCCGAGTTTGGGCTTCACATATGGACGATTTGAGGAAGAGGCCCGGCCCACGGCCCTAGGCCCGCCTCTATTTTTCGCCAATGGGCCGGGCTTGGGCCTAAATTCTAGGCCCGACGGTAGGGCCTGGGTGGGCCTGGGCCTAGGTTTTCTGCTGTGGGCTTTTCCGGGCCCGGCCCGAAGCCCGGCCCGGCCCGGCTCATGGCCAAGTCTATCGGCAGACCAGAACTGCTGGACCTGCGACCCGGCACCCCGCCACCCAGCAGCACCACCCACCACCATGCGCGCCCGCCGCCACCAGCACCGTGGAACCACCGCCATCAAAGCCGCCAGATCCAGGCTGCCTGGCCCAGATCTGGCCGCACCCCACCCCACCCAGACCGAGGCAGCCATGCCGACCACACGCCCGCAGCGCCACCGTCGAGCCGGGGAACCACCCCTTCCTGCCTCCACCGCACGAGCTCTGCCGGATCCGGGCCCGCCTGGCCCAGATCTGGCCGCACCGCGCCCGCCCAGCCCTAGATCGGCTTACACCGAGTCTAGCAGCCGGAGCTCCACGCCGCCAGGACGTCCACCTTCCACCCGCCACCACCTTGCTCCGCCGTTCCAACAGCCACCGCCTCTTGAGACGCCGACCTACCACCAGCCCGCGAGGCCCTCCGTCTCGCGCACCGAGCCGGGAAGAGAAGAAGAGTGTCGAGGGGGAGAGGGTGGGAGGAGGGGTGCGGCGGTGGAGGAGATGGTTCGTTCGCCCTCGAGGTCGCCTGGAGGAGGGCGACCCGAGGGGATGAAGCGTTTCTTTCCCCCGTTCTACTTCTTTCAGTGGATGCATCCCTGTTAAAATTTCTTTGGTCTCTCCTTTGTTAATTTTCTTTTTGGAAAATCCTTACCTTGAAATTTATATTATGTTCAAAAGAATTCCAATATTTGTAGTTTTTCGTTATACTTGTTCTTTTTGTTGCGGGTTTATATAATATATAACTTATTCATCGACAGTGCTGCCAGCCAGCTTTCACGTGGGGGGGGGGGGGGGGGGGGGGGGGGAACGGGGCTCAACACGTATCAGAAGTTCCAAGTTCTAGTCACGCTTATGCACCAATGGATGATGCCTTCTTCAACCCCATGGCCGAGCCGGTGTCCTCGCCGGACAACTCTCTGTCGCGTCCTACTGTGGTCACCCCCCCCCCCCCCCTCAACACCGCGCCTCCTGCGCCGGCCTCAGCGCGCTCCGTTGCGCCCACGGCTCTCCCCGCCACCGTGCTCCAGACGGTCGCCATCCGCAACCATGTCCCCATCGACCTCGACCTTGCCTCCGCCAACTACACCATGTGACGACGCTTCTTCGACACCGTCATCGGCAAGTACACGCGTAGCCTACTTGAACTTGACCATGACATCGCTTACCAAATCTTCATAACCTGCTAAATTTTTAATGGATGTTCCCCAACTGAGCCCGGGCAGCTGCCCGGGATCGCCGAGAGGTGGCTCCGCCACTGCTTATGGACTACATACCGTAAAAAAGAATCATTTTATGTTGTATATGTAACATTGTCCTCAAGTGACATAAAGGATATGAGATCGGGATAATTCCTCAACCGATGAACTAGTCATGAAATTGTTAGAGGAATTATATGCTCAAATGATTGTTATGGGCCCTACATGGATGACATGGGCATGACTTTTTGCCCATGGGTCCTTTCGTAGGCAAGCACCCTGCTGGGTATGGGCATGATCTAGATCTTGTCGATCCGTGTACGTAGAATCCAACTGGTAGTGTGCCTACCAGTTTTGTGTGATCTCTCTTTATGTGTGGACTAATTTTATGTTTTAAAAATGACACCATGACCTTCTTGGTGACATGGAACTAAGGAGAGCGGTTGGTCAGTTCTGGTGAGGCTCTACCAAACCTTATCCACGACCTAGTTGCCCACATGTTGCACGCCCATGAGACTATCAATGTACACAATCCGTGTCAAACTTGGTGGATACTCGGCTATCCATGGATCACTATGGCCACAAATAATGGACATGCAAGAATCAACTTAAGCGTTATATCAGCTAAACTATAGACATGAAATGCAAAGTATAAGGAAATGAATGAATATAAATTAGTCCAAGTTGGTTCATCAGAGGTTTGAGATTTAAGCGTTAGGGTTCGGGGTGATTAGAGGATTATGTATAGGGTCTAGCTGGGACACTTCCTACATGTCATGCATGTATCCATCGAATATCCATGGAGCAAACTTTGTATCCATGTCTGCGAGTTTGCGGGGGTACCACCCCATGGCAAAATATCATCCCTACTTGTGCCCAGCTAGATCTGTCGGTTTACCTTACAACCTTGGGTTACGTCAATAGAGTTCTAATTTTTTTAGTGATGTGTAACAACTATCTCAATTATTGGGGTATATGGTAAAAATGACCATCCTTAGATGGAACGACATACCTTGGAAACGTGATTATGTCAAAAGACTTCCAATATTCGTAGTGTCGAGTAAACTGTTGTCCCAGTTATTGTTACATGATTTACTCGCGGACTATAAACCATCAAAAAAATCATGCATTGTGTGGTTTATTTGTAGTGTTGTCAGTAAGTGACATAACAGATAGAGATGTAAGCGGGATCACACCAAAATCTCACTTACAATTTATTTAGTGATTTCTAGTTTAAAATTTGATCTTAAATTTTGGCCTAGAAATCATCAAATGAACTATAATTGGGATTTTGGCGGAATCCCACTTGTGACCTTTCTTTTGCAACAAATTGAGGGACTTTATAAGGAATTATAAGTCTATTACAATTAGCTCTCGTTGGCTAGGAAATCTGGGCTCTCAAACAGCCGGCTTTCTCTCATCTCTCTCTACCTTGCATGAGCTTTGCACAGAGGCGAGATCCCACTTAACACCTTAATAACAAAATCCTACATGTATAAAATATTGTACGTGCCCCGATACCAATCGTATACCCTGGAGAACTCACGCTGCACGCACGCATACATCAGATCAAGCTGAATCCTCGACCTGTGAACCGGTCCTGAAGTCGGTGAAGGCCTGACATCGCGCAGGCTGCTGCAGCACCTGCGACCCGACTCTGCACCACAGCACGACGGGGCCGCCGCTCTTCTGCCCGTCGCGGAACAGCTTGGCTTCCACGTCAAACTCCGCCGAGTCCCAGCGCAGCTCGGCCTCCACGCGCCTCCCCACCAGACCACCGGGCGTCTGCACCACGCCTGCCCTGCCGCCCCGCGCCACCGCCTTCACCTCCGCCGTGCTCCTCGCGCCGGCGCTGAAGCCCGGCACACGCCCCTCTCCTATGACGACGCCGTCGTAGGACACCACCACCTGCCCGTGGCTGAAGCGGTTCTCCACCACCAGCAACCACTTGTTCCTCACGTGCAGGGTCACGTTGAAGGCCAGGGCGCTCAGCCCGGCCGGGTCGCCGAGGCTGTCGACGCCGGTCAGCTCCAGGGAGTAGACATCGTACAGAGGAGTACCCAACTGTGCAATGAAGGCAAGCACGGACATACCTACAGCTGTGCAAGAGCGTAAACGAAAACCCTAGAATAACCAGAGATGATAACAGAGAAACGAAGAAGAAAAGGAAAATCGTACCAAATCCAATCAGCAAGAAAAGCAAGTCCCTGTCCCCGAGACCTTGGGATTTCTTCTCCATGCTGATTGTCGATCGAACAACTTATCTGCTTGCTACAGGTACGAATTTAAAGGGTACAGACAGCACAAATCAGTCTCCGATCCAAACTCTCTGTCCCAAGACAGATGCGTTAATTACTGTATCACGCGTCGTGTACCGGGTATGTGCGATAAACTGATTTTTTCGGTAATATATATGCAGTCTGAGATACAGGTCACTATGTCACGTCCTTCAAACAGAGACACTTTTTTAAAGGTACTATTGAAAAATGCCACTAATATTTATCTTTGGAGGCACTTTTATAAATACTGTCTTAATAGTTTTTATTAGAGGCACTAATTACCAACTGCCGCTAATGATTACTATTTGAGTCACTTTTAGATGCCTCAAGTAGTATCCAGTTAAGGCACTTTTGATTAGTGCATCCATATAACTATCATTTAGAGGGAGACGGTTCCTCTGACTTTCGTCCCCTGACTTTTCCTGACTTTGTGCCACTGAAAGTGGGGCCCGCCAGATGCGGGGACTACCTGTCAAGGACCCAAAGTCAGCAAACTCTAAGTCAGAGGATCCAGGTCCCATTTAGAGGCATTACTCAAAACTGCCTCCAATGGTTACTATTTGAGGCACTTTTAGATGCCTCAAATAGTATCCGGTTAAGGCACTTTTGATTAATGCCTCCATTAACAATTATTTAGAGGCACTAATCAAAACTGCCTCTAATGGTTACTATTTGAGGCACTTTTAGATGCCTCAAATAGTATCCAGCCGAGGCACTTTTGATTAATGCCTCCACTAAGTATCATTTATAGGCACTAATAAAAGTTGCATCAAATGGTTACTAGGGGAGCTCCATTCTTGCTAGGAAAAATGTTCATGTATATGAATTTTTTTCATAAAAATGTGCATCCATCTCATAAAAATGTTCATGTATTTAGGAAATAATTAAAACACAGAAATAATAAATAATAATGAAAAGGATACATTGAAACAGATGAATAGAATATAAAAGGAAAATGCTAGTGTGCCTCCGGGGGCACAACGCGTCCCATCGTCCGTCTCCCGCGCGTGAGGCGTGGAAAACTTGTGACAAAAAAAAGAGCCGTGTGACGGGTCCCACATCTTTCTTCCGTATCATCATCCTCTCCAACTAGTTCTATTCCCCATCGAGACGCCTCGCGACGGCAAACGCCTCCCGCGAGCCTGCGCCGCCGCGCTCCAGTGAGCTGTCACCGGCGTCCAAGTGGAGCCCCGCCTCTACAATACTTCCGCCGCCAGTGCGTGCTCGCCGGCCTTCCGTGGCCGCACCCGCGTTGCGTGCTCGCCGGCCTTCCGCGGCCGCGCCCGCGTGCGTGCTAGCCCGCGGCCACCACCGGCCTTCCGCCGCCGATGCGTGTGCTCGCCGGCCTCCCACCGCCGCGCCCGGACGCGTGCTCGCCGGCGGCCATCACCGGCCTTCCGCGGCCGTGCCCACCCAACACCGCCCGCCGCCCGTGCATGTGCTGCCCTACTTTTCTCGCTCTAGACCAGACCTCTCCCGCAAGCAAAGCGAAATCGGCCGCCGCCCTCCACCACTGCCGCCGCCGCCACGTCGTCCTTCCGAGATCCCGACCAAGGTGAGCCCCCTCCCCTTCCCGCCTCTCCTCCTGCCTCCTATCTCGCTGCTCCCCACTCCGCGGCCCCGCCTCCCCATGGCCTAGGATTTTCGATCTGATATGCTCTGATCATACTTACCCTGATGACGATGGCGATGGTGGGTGCAGAAGGGAAACCTGAACGTGGCGATCGAGTCGCTCCTGAACATGGAAGAAGCAGTGCCGGCTGGCCGGGGACGTGGACGGCACCAGAAAGGCCGCCGTTGACATCGTCGAGCTCTGCTTCAGGGCGCCGCATGGAAGACGCTCAACGACCAGATCGTCGTCCTCTCCAAGCGTAGGGGACAGCTCAAGTAGGTCTACACCTCGCTCCTCCTTCCTCCTCCCCTTTCATGCTCGATTTTGCTCGCAACCTGTTTGTTATATTGCTTGACCGTGCCACTGCATGCTAGTTGTGCTCAAATGTTTCATCTCTGTGCTAAAATTATTTGATGGTATGCATATGATTGGTAATGTATGGCATTGATGGAGATTTATGCCTTTCCAGGTATAATTATTCTGTGATTTTATACTGCACCAACATGCCAATAGCTGCACGAGTAGAGTAGTGTGTATATATACATTGTAATTGTGCAACCTGAAAACTGTACTTCAATGAATTAAGCTCCCATGCCCGGTGGTGCATCCAAGACCAAAGTACATAATGCATGCACATGTCCTTGTGTTCCCAAGCTTGCTAGACAGTTTTCTCTCCTGTTTCTACTACTTCAGTTCAGTTAGTTGCTGGTGGTGGTGGGGACACGTGACCTTCTATCGTCTCAGCTCACTGTCGTGCATGACTAGTTATCTCTATTTTTTGAGCAATTACTAGTTATCTCTATTGTCTCATTATATCTAATTGTTGTGGTGATCCAATGTGTACTTACGTGGCTTCTGATCAACAGATCTTGCTGTTGGGTGTAGCTGAGGTGTTGTCGAATTGTATGATCTAGCTGAGAATGCGCGGCATATGCACACCATTTCTTTGTTTGATCAGGGGTAAGTCTCTCATACAGATTACGCCATATGTGTGGCATATGGCTGAGGAATTGTAACACATTTTGTTACTTTGTTAGATCTGCTCCCCTCCAATTGTTATAAATTCAATCGAAGATGGAATCTTGTTACCGTGTTTCAATGTTCTCGTGATAGCTACTTAGCAGCTCTAGAAAGCTTGTCTACTTGATTAAGCTTACAAAATAAGTGGAATAGGTAGAGTGGTTACAATATAGATGAAATGGTACATCGTGTCTTCTTCATATATCTAGTATACAATATGTTGTGCATAGGTAGTTACTTTGACATGCATGGATATCACTCTATAAGATTTTGTACTATAACAGAATTTAATGGTTAACTGTTTTCTCTATCTTAATTTCGAATTCATCTATATATGTCATTGGGCTAGCTATTGCGTCACGTGTTATAGCCTGGTTGACCTATGCTCTGCCAAATGACAAAAGGTATGTGGTTATATGTGAATCACACACTATAGCAAGGTTGTTCATTATAATAACCTGGCTCCTGGAAACTTTAGCATTTCACCTCAATATGTTCAATCAGTAAGTTATTTGATTTACTCCACTTATGATTTTGATTATTCATTCTTTTTGTTGGACCTAGCACCATATTATAGTAAGTAAATTATGACATAAGATGTCAACTCCTACGCTCAGCATGTAGCATTCCTTCAGGTTGATAGTTTGCTATGCACGAACTCCTGCATTCACTTTACGTGGGTCTAGCTATTACCTTGAAGGGCAACTATTTGAACACTAGCTATGTTTTTTTTGTTCTGTTATCCTAATTATGTAGCAAAGTACTGTTGAAAGAACAAACGATGTCCCGGATGTC